>BKCP01010514.1:3929856-3940152 GCA_008636005.1 Striga asiatica | reverse complement strand
AGGTTAGGAAGTTGCATTTTTTCAATGTACTGAGTACTCTTATGCACCAAAAAGTGTTCATGTTTCCTGCAGTTTTTTGACTATATACAGTCGGGAGTGTGTGGCTGCATCACCAAATCTACTCACAGAGCCCCACCGATCTTCTGAAGAAATATCAACCATCGGGAAAATGGTTGTTTGACTTCAAACGCTGAGTAGAGCAAAATGAACACTCAACTTAGTTTGAGTTAGTGTAGCAAGAAAACTTTAGATGAAATATAAATGTATTCAAACATGGCATTATGTAATAATCAATGCAGTCATTGAACTACTAGTCAAACACCCTCTTAATGACTATATAGCCATTACTCAATCCATCACAGCCCCATCACTTTATGGAAATGACTTTTTAATTCGAAACTCAACAATTAAAAATCTGACTCAGACTTCTGCTTAAAAAAGAGAAGCTTACCTTAATCCATCACAGCCCCATCACTTTATGGAAATGACTTTTAAATCAAAACTCAACAATTACAAATCTGACTCAGACTTCTGCTTAAAAAACAGAAGCTTACCTTAAGCTTACAGCACAGGCCGCTGGGAATCAGCCTTCATCTCACAACTTTGATTGCCTTCCACCTTCATTCACTGTTCACAGTAAAACAAGTTTTACACAAAAACAGAACAAAAATCCTCTACCTGTAATATATTTCACAAATGCCAAAATATGAACACAACACAGCTATCACCCGAAAAAGTTCATCAAAAATCCAAGTGACACAGGAATAGAATGGCAGATTGTGACTTATAATCTATTAACAAGTAAGATGATTTTCCTATTAACTAAATCAAAAATCCAAGTGACACAGGAATAGAATGGCAGATTGTGACTTATACTCTATTAACAAGTAAGATGATTTTCCTATTAACTAAATCAGTGGTCAGTCAATTTATAACTGACAGGCTGCGACCAATGAAAATGGTGCATGGAGCTAATGTTTAATTTCTCCAGAGTTAAAAGCAATAGAAGAACTTGCATTAGAAGCACATCTTTATTTCTTTATTTAAGATGATAGTTGCACATGATGCATCAGGTCTATTTCTGCTGCATACATTGGTCAACAATGGTGAACTTGACCGACACAACCAGCCAAACTGAAAAACTAATACGGATCCATTCCCCAGACACATTAATTTCTCTAAACAATTATTAATCATAACAAAGAAAGATCACCATTGGATAATATATAGAAAGGGACAGAGAGATGAACAAACGCATGTAGAAATGTGATACCTATTTCGAAATCAATTCATCGTCACAGATGGTTCACATATGGAGGAACCACATGTAGACATGTAAAAATACCCATTTCAAAATACATTCATCCATTATTATTTGTATACAAAGCACAATAATAACACTTACAGGATATTAGGGATTTGTAAGTTCCAAAATTCAAACTCTACTGCCATGAAGAATGTCTATGTCTGGCAGGCTCACTGTCCCAGCCACCATCGGGATCTCTCCTCTTCAGGATACCACCTGAAACTGAAAACATTCGGGCCTGCTCCTCAGCAGAAAGGGTTTGAAAGCTGGAAACAGACTGTTGGCCAGACGGGTGCAAATTTTCTTCCTTCACTTCACCTTCCACGATGCCAGGGCCCGAATTAAGATCCAGACCCTGTCTGCCCCACCCCCGGTTGCAAGCCATTACCCCATTGTTGTTGACATCAGCAAGGCCAACCATAAAAGGCCGCTGAAATTGGGGTGCAACATTACCAACAGGTCCCAGATATTGCGAATTAATTGAAGAGGGAAACATCCTTGCGCTGGAAGACGAATCCTGAAACGGAGTACCTCCAACTGAAAAAGTGCCTGAAGGGAGAGGAAAAGTGGTCCCGAAAGGAAATACAGGGTACTGGAATGGAGGCGATGGGTAAGGAACTGCAGGAGAAGATGACAGTACTGATCCACGATACATGTCCGGATTGAATTGGCCAAACGATCTCTGAGGTGCACCAGGTGGAAAAACGGGGAATGAATTCTCCCCTCGTTCGGGTAATACTGATGGTATGGCTACAGTTGAGTAGGTATTCCCGGGAGAAAACCAAGACGCGAAGCTGCTTGGCCCCTGATTGCTCATTGAGAAGCCGGCAGAAGGCAGCTGTGCAGCTAAACCACCCTTCACTAATTGACTTACTGGAAACTGCCTTACACTAGCTTCATCAACCGTAGGCCCATCGTTGAGATCGAAATCCCTCTGAATATGTATATTAGTTGCTGGTTTGGTGTGCACAAGGGAAGCCTCTTTGTGATGGCTGCTGCTGGTGGAGCATTGGACATTATCATTTGCTTCATCGGCTCTATTCAAATCCAGATCCAGCCCACCAAAACTTCGTTGCATAGAACCCGGAGGCTCACTTAACAATGAGGCGCATTTACTTGCCATATCAGTAGTCGACTCAACAGCCAAAACTGAATCTCGAGAAGCCATTTCCTCGAGAAGTCTTTCATCCGGCACATTTAGATCAATATCCAAAGGGAAACGGTCATGTTTACTGGTTGACGCATCAGCACAAATTGAATCATAGGTACTGCCAACTGTCACTTCAGCAAGTTTTCTGGGTTCAGCAGGACGAAATGCACTAGTGGCAGCAGATCCCTTCCATCCAAGCTCCACTTTACTTCTCAAAAGGTCGTCTGGAGGAAAAAAGGTGCCTTTCGCAGCAGATGCTACAGTAATGGAGGCAGAATGGCTAATGGGAATAGAACCAACAGGAGATGGTAAAGAGTTAACCATTTGCACAGTTGATGGCAAAGTGGCAGGCTCCTCAAATTTTACATCATCATCACTAAAACCTTCGTTTAAGTCGAACTTCATTTTTTCACACGGATCAGTTCCTCCAGAGTGAGCGGAAGAAGCAGATCCTATAGAAGCGGATGTAGACTTCCCTGTATTCCCAGAGCGAACGCTAGCGCAGCTCTTTTCTCGCAAATCATCCTTCTGTGCTTCCTGCTTCACAGAACCAAGGCACTGACTCTCAGTATGTGAATGTTCTAAAATCTCCTTGTTTTCTAGACTGGTTTCACAGTGACTGTTTGGATCATGATTCTGAATGCCCTCATTTTTCTGCACACCCTTATCTGATTCCGATCTTTCTGATGTGCCCATGTCACCCTTAGAATCTTTCTCACCGAGTTCTATTTTGTCAGAACCAGCAGCTTCTGGCACTGACTTCTGGCCACATTCAGGTTGGCCCTGTACTTTATTACTAGCCTTTTCTGCAGATACAGGCACAACAACTGTAGAAGTTTGTTTTGGCAGAGATATGGATGACATGTTCAATCCTTGATCCTTCGACTTCCTGGTGTTACCTTCTTCTAGTGCCTTCGATACCCCATCACCAACCATTAGCTTACCATCAACACTATGCAAATTAGTACTGTCCTTTTCTTCTGTCACCATACCATCAATTCCACTCTTAGGGTCAGTGTTGCATCTAGATTCCATGAATGAAGAGTCAATGTCTTTACTGCCACTCAACAACGCATCACATCCATCATTGTAAACCTGATTCTGCACTCCTGCAGAGTAATCTTTAGGAGAAGACTTAGATTTTGTCTCAACACCAGAGCAAACTTCTTCCACTGCAGGTGTCGTCCTTTCAGTAGAATCATTAGGCGAAACAACATCAGATCTTGAAATTTCTCCTGCAGCCACACTGGCAAGCAAGTTCATGCCAACATCATCATCAAGCGACAGTGATGAAGTAGCTTCTGAGTACTTGGCACAGCTCTCAACTAGAGCTTTCATGGGGCTGAAAGAAGAAGCATGTAATTGTACAGAATTCAATTTGTCTGATGCAGGGATATCATTTAATCTATTGGAGACTTCGGTGTTCACGCTTTGCCCATCCTCAGGAAGATCTGTCTGGTCATTGTTCACATCTGATGTGAATTTATGCTGAGAAGCTTCACCCTTGTCATTTGGAGAAGGATTGGATTGCTTAAGTTTCTGCACAGGAGAAGAAGCCTGGCTACTCATAATAACAGGATCTTCCGTTGATTCACCACTGATCCCCTGGGCAGGACTTTTCACGCAGTTTGGTATCTTAACAATTAGCTTATGGCTGATTCCATCAATGATGGGCCCCTCGACAGCCTTTTCACCAGTTATAGAAGAGTGAGAAGGCTTTTCTAAAACAGTATTCTTGTGTGCTGGAGAATTTCTAGTAGAGCTTGTTTCTTTCTGACCAACAGTTGCTGATGTACCCACAAAACCACTATTTTTTCGATTACGAGTAATAGTGCCTGACGTCTTATTAACAATTGCTGGATGTGAAGTGGAACTCTTCACATCATCTTTCACAGACAAAGACTGACCATTGTTATGAGACTGGTTAGAACTGCTACTCCTGTCCTCCCTAATTTGAGGGGCATCAACATTGCCTCCCCCAGAACTTCTCAGCTGGCTATCCTTTCCTGATGCAAGAGCTGGAGCTGGTTTAACAAGCCCAGGAGATGAGGATGCATACTTGTTGCCACTCTCTCCAGGTGAGGACTTGCCGGAACTAATTTTTGCTGAAGAATTCTGAGTAAGGGAGCTTTTCATGGCACCATCGGGAGTTCTGCTACCAGTATGAGAAGCCTCAGAAAGGCGTGATTTGGATGGCCAAGGAGATCCAGTTTGGTTTGAACCAGACTTCCCATCAATGTTAATCATTTCAGCTTCAACACGTTTCTTCCAAGTGTCGACCAAAGTACGTGCCTTCCGCTGAATTTCTATGTTTTTATGGGATCGTAAATGATTTACAGATCTGCCTATGTTGCACGTTTGAAGGGCTTGGAGATTGACCGGAATTTTACCAAGCGCGCGAAGTAAAGTGAGAAGAAATTCCTCCGTTGATTTATCACCGTCCTTTATATTATTACCTTCATCGATTTTTCCTTTGTGAATATCCTGCAGCCAACAATCAAGTACAGGCAAGCCCCTCAGATGGACAAACCGACTGAGGCAATCGACCTTATCAGTGGAAGCCAATACATCGGCAAGCATGGAGCGGCTACCTAAATCCAATTTTCTCTCCGGCGTATCCAGTTGCATCAACTGCACCAGCTTCTCAACCCCATCCAAATCCACCACACCGGTTTTTTCTGTTATTTTTGCTATCTCATGTTTTAAGTCACCTTCTGCTTTGGGCTGAATAGAATCACCGTCATCAGGCCGTGTAGAACGTCCACGTTTGACAGGTTCAGAACCATGATCACCTCTTTCCCTCTTCTTTCCTTTGGCTTGAGAAGGGGCATTGCCACTATTTTGACCATTGTCTGAACCATGTTTAAGTTGCGAGGTGGAAGTTGGACCATTACTTTGTTTTGGAGAACGAGCACCAGGCTGCAAAGTCTGACTCATTTCTGACCTTGTTGTGTATAAAAGCTGATCTACTTCTTCTTGCTGATCCTGACATACACGCGCAACTTTAGAATCGGAAAGGTAAACACAGTAATAATGAGCTTACGGACTATAAATAATTTTCCATTTCCCATTTTCTTACCAAACCACCACCCTACAGCTTTCACTCCCCGCACTAAACCAAGTAAAAAGAAAAGAAATTGAAAGGAAAAAGAAAAACTAACATTAATGAATTGCTGATCTGTTAGCCACCACAAACTCTTGTTTGCACTGTCATAGACACGCCGACAAACAAAAGAGGAAGTTCCAACGGGAAGCTCAACACCTCTAGGAAGAAATGCAACTTTACAGGGATGGAGAAGAGATGCAGCCGGAACTTTTCCTTTTAGAAAGGAATAGAAAATTTCGTTAGGTGCACAGTCCAACAAACTTTCTTTCCCAAGCCTCAGCTCAGACGACCGATACAGCCAATTCACACCTAGCAGCAATTTTTTCTCCTTGTCCAATTCCAACCAACGAATTAAACCAATGAAAGGTGGAGAACCCTTTGGGGGCTTGAAAAGAGCACAATCACCAACCCTAATTTTGCGACCGTCCTGCAAGATCGTAAATACATAGTATCAAACAGAGGGGCCAATGGAAGGCACAAAACCATTGTGAAAAGTACTATCCATCCTTAGACGAATAGAGGCTATCAAACGCAAATTACATTGAGCTAAATCAAGAAACTTCTGCATTTAAATATTCTCAAGGAAACAACTTTAAAGTCAAGAAATGGCGCCTCTAGAACCTTTATGAGGTAATAGTCGAATATTTCTTGTGAATCATTTAGTTTCATTTTTTCAACTAATGCACTCAGCTTGGTGTAATAATTGCAAATTACAGAAATGGTTGGCTCAATGTATTTTGGAAAAATGTGCACACACCCCTGCATTTCCTAGACATAGAAAGCATCTAATAACCATTAATTGGGATATTCGAAAAAGTTCAGCTGCATCATGAGAAAGCCAACATTCCCGCTATCCCCACCCCAAAACCACAGAAGTTAAGAACATAAGCCAAAGGAACAGCAAAGATTCAGCTAATTTTAGCTTTCCACATGTAGACGGAAAAAAATTGCAAATTTAGGACATTTGCAGATTGAGCATATACAGCCCACGCAAGAGAAAGAGAGAGAGAGAGAGTCCATATATAAGAGCTCCTCAAGCGCAAGTTGTACCAATCTCTAGTGCTTCATTCCTATGAGTCAATTTATGATGCTTTTGAGTAGTCTGGACTTTCTATCCTATAGAATTTTTAAAATTATAAAACACTTGGCTAACTTAAATTATAAATATATTTAAAGCATAATAATTTTTATATTTGTTATCTGTTTTTAATATATGATACATCAAATTAATCATCTTTTCGACAATTTTCTATTTGGCATTCATATTGCATATATACAATAAAAATAACCATATCTACCTTTATGAGTGAGTTTTACAGGTCATGGGTGTCATTTTAAATGGAAATATTAATGTAGTCTTTTAAGAAGTATTTCAAATTTTAAAATAGTTTTATTTTTTTTATATTTTTCAATAAATTTCTTAATAACATCCGTGTATTTTACGGGTGTTGTACTGCTTCTATTAAAGATGATAAATGAGAAACTCCAAGCTGGAAAGAGAAACCAGGAATCGGTAGACAGTAATAATACTCTTGTCAACACTCGACACGAAGCATGGTATCACTGAACAAGGAAATAAATTCGCATTTCGTCACCAATATCCAATCACATAATGATATTTGAACCTCCCAACAGACAAAATATGAGACTTATAACAAATTTAAGTTTTAAAAGAAAAAAAACTAAAATGAATCTCTACTTGAACCAAATATATAACTAAAACCCACCAAGAAAATACCTTGAAGAATGAATCACTACTGCCAGAGGTAGTGATTGACGAATCACGGTGAGTTTGATTATCACCAGCAAGAACTACAGCGTTGTTGGTAGCTGCTAACGGCAGGACTGACCGCATATGCCGCCGGCAACTCCTCTCTAAACTCCTGCAGCTCTCCTTACCCCGAAAAACCCTCCCATGCATAATAAAATGTGGTTTTTTGCATTTTCCCCAATTTCAAGCATAAAAACAACCTCCCAAATTCCCTTCAAGCTTTCACTTTAACTATGATCAGGGGAAGCAAAACCTAAAACACCTCCCCCATCAATAAATTAACTTCAACCCTGAAATTTTTTATCACCGGGATGGATTGCAGAAAGAGAAAAAAAACCCTAGATCGCTCAATTTCACGGAATCCCTTTTATCACTTCGCTTTATTTCATATCAACGACTTCAAATATCTGATGAAAACCTGTAAATAAGGAATTGACAGCCTTCATACCGGAAGTTCAACCACATCAATCAATCAATCAACAATCAAAATGACAATAAGCGACACAGATTGAAAAATCGTGCAGACACACCTACACACGTTTCTACGGGTATCGTGAGCGTCTGCTAAACACGGAATAAAAAAATCGGAGGAGACTGGCGTAATGTTTCCAATTTTCCGGCGTATGGAAAATAAACCGATGAATATTTAGAGAGAGAAAAAGAGCGACGAGGTATAGATACGCGGCGCTGTACGGAGAGAGAGACAGAGAAACGATGTCGTGAAGACTCGTCAGACTCAGACGGCTAAAAGGAAAAGGGCAAAAGGTGTACTTTGAAATAAATTGAAGGCCTTTGTTTGGTTTAGCTCACTAGTACTTTTCACATTTTATTATATTAAATATTAAATAAAATTCAATTAAAATAAATTATTATGAATAATACTTTAAATATGAAATATCTTTTTTATTGATCATTTTTAAAATTACATGAGTCTATTTGCATATTAAACTAATATATTATTATGGCATACAACTTAATAAACATACCTCACAATAAAATTGTAAAGTTATATACTTAGGAAAGAAGTTTCATAAATATCACTATTATACAACTTAATAAATATACTTCATAAATATCACTATTATTACATGTAGTATTTTTAACTGAAAGTTTCTATTAATTTTATGTTTTAGTTAATATTTATAAGATTTAAATTTTCAAAAAATGTTGTGCGTGGTATAAAACCGAACAGTCAGGATTAAAGTCAAACAAAGTCCATTCGGGTTCGCGCCATGGGGGATGAAGGAACGATATATAACAGACAAAATATGAGAGGTGAACGAACAGATAAGGAGTGGAGTGTCCGACTAACATTAATCATCATTGGAAACCGTCCGTACAATACGCATCAAATGCGGAGAGATCCGGTAATCAACCATCTAATGGTGCTAAACAAGCAAGGACACGTATCGCGGCCCGGTTTCATCACTTATATTGAGATTAGATTATGTATACAAAACATTAAATGTAGTGTGACTAAATATTCATAAAATATCTTGCAATTGAAAATAAAAAAGAAAGTCCTAAAGAAGATTGTAATAAGACCTCACATTTCCTATAAAACTAAAGGAAGAAGAGACAACATTAAATGCAAGGAGAATATTTTCTCATTAATAAGATAAATGTCACAGATATAATCACCATCCGTTCAAAACTCATCAAACATTTATATTTGTGTACAGTGACGGATCTAGAAATTTTATCGAGGGGGTCCAACTAATAATAACAAATATAAAAATTAAAAAAATACATCAACCATAAAAGTAAATAAATCCTTACAAGTACCGACTAAATAAATATAATACATTTGTCTTAATATTCAAGAAAATCAAGAAAATAACTCGCAATAACATTGATAACAATAAGAGATCACAACAATTCTCTTTTATGTTTAAGCAATGTCCGAGTACAACATACAACTATACAAACACATAAAAAATAACGCACGAAGTTCAAGCAAAGTGTTGTACACCATCATCTTCACAAGCCAACATGCTTTTTTTTTTTTTTCTTTTTTACCTTACAAATCCAATCTAAACATATATAATCATCATACACTAATGAACTTGAATTCCGCTTATGTAATTATCCTCATGAACTAAAATCATTAAGACAAATTTTACACCATACGAGCAAGAAATCCACCAATCGATCACCCCAAAACAGACAACCAAATTTTATCCCCAATTTGCTTTTGGTATTAACATTGGAACTTGGAAGTCCCTGACTGCAAATTGAAAACACAATTCATTCAACACAAAAAAACATATATACCTAATACAGTAAAACCAATGGTCCAATTTTCCATACCAGTGCTCTGATTCAAACTTTAAATATTAGGGAAAAAAAAAACTTTACTAAAGAGTGTTTGCCGAAGTCGGACGGACGGACGAATGGCGATACGGAATCGGGGATGAACTCTTGCTTTCTCAAATCTCAAGGGTAGGCTAGCGATTTTTTATCCATATATGGAGGATGGAAGATGAAAGTAATCGGCTTGCAATTTGCATATATATATATTTTTTTTTCTTTTCAATATTGTGAATTTACTAACATACCCCTAAATTATTTAAAATTTTCAGGGCCCTGGGCCCATTACAGCTCCGCCCTTGTTTGTGCAAACCGAACCGAGTATACATCTTAGTATACAGTTCGGATATTGTTGTTACATTTTCATACATCAACAAATGTATTTAGCCAAAGCCATATGAAATATGTATATTTTCTTTATTTTGATTTTTGAAACAAAATAAGTCATTCAATAAAAAGAGTTATATTATGATATAAAATATACTGCATAATATATCTCCCTAGTAACATGTTATGCTCTCTAGATTATCAAATTCGTAATCCAGAAACAAAAATCTCGTAATCACTAAATCAAATTATGACAAAAGAAAAACATACACTAGATTAAACTGTCAAGCTAAATTTGGATATTTAATACCAATTATCGTTCTATT
>BKCP01010514.1:3915281-3929845 GCA_008636005.1 Striga asiatica | reverse complement strand
TTGTTCTGTATTCTTTTTTCAACATGTTACTTTTCAAATATTTGATTTTTCTTCTACATTTTTGCCGTCGAATTTTTGGTATTTTAGTCCATGCTCCCATGAGTTCACTAGGTTTTCTTCTTTATACGTGAAAATTTTCCCACTTGTTTCCTCCTTATTCCCCTCTTTATTTCGTAGCACGAGATGAAAGATTCATGTTTTGGAGATTAGGTAATGAAGATGAAATTGGAAAGGAAAAACAATTGTTTGGTAACAAAGAATAATAATAGTTGAATTTGATGACCCGTTTAAGTGTATCACAACCAAACCCCTCAAATATGAGAAGAATGAAAGTTATACCAATTACCATACTCATGGTCATGGATTGCTTGGAAATTTTTATGCGTATCAAAGTACAGAACAATGGTTAGGGTTTGAGTTTCGGCCCTTAACATCTTCAAAAACTTTTGCAAAAATACGCATTCAAAATAAAACTATACATAAACGAGCCATAAACCACAAATCAACAATTCAGTAAAAATGAGTATTTTGCAATTGAAAACAGAACAACAACAACAACAACAACAATATAGCCTTTAGTCCCAAGCAAGTCGGAGTAGGCTAGAGATGAAACCCAAGAGAAACACAAAAAAGACTCGAACCAAAAGGAAGAGATCGGCTAAAAAAAAAAAAAAAAAAAAAAACGAGAGATAGAGAGAAAGGAGCAAAAGTCACGGTTCTGGCACGTTGAATGTCAAATGCGTGAAGTTATACAGAAACTTAGTAAATATAACTTCACGCATTTGACATTCAATTGGACAGCCGTATCTCCCAACTTTATCCTACAAAATCTAAATAATGTTCAATTTTAACCTGTCACAGGAATTTGAATGCATTATGTGCTTATTGAACTTCCAGCCTCCAGTCAGTGCTACTACCGTGTGCCCTGGCACACCTAGCATGACACACCTAGCAAGGTGTGCCAGGGCAATTTAAAATGAACATGTTATGTTACAAAATGAACATGTGCAAACATGATTTACACATGTTCATTTTGTAACATAACATGTTCATTTGTGGCACACCTTGCTAGGTGTGCCTAAGTATTTGCGGCCTCCAGTATCATATAACTTCTTTAACACTTCACAAATGATTTCCCAATATTTCCTTTTTTTTTACCAACTTCACAGCATAACAAATGACAAGAAATTTCACAACCTGAACCCACAAATTAAGAAGTTCCACTTCAAGTCGAGAGGTACATCAATTAACTAAGCTGCAAAGGGAAAAATCAAACCTGTACATCAAAACTTTGGTGCTCATACAATTGGCCTCCCAACTTGTGCATTGTATGATAAAATGATGTACAAAAAGATCTGGCAAAGTATCCAAACAAAAAAGCACTGCTGCTAAGCAAACAAAATGATAAACCTTTAGAACCAAAATTAAGTCGAGAGGCCCCATACATAATCCACATTAGAGAGAGAGTGATGGACCACAAATGCCCATCACTTACTTGTTATCATGATTTGTGATAAATCGTGCAACAATTATCAATCACAATCCATCACTGTATAACAACCAAATGATTTGTAATTAAAAACTCCACAGTCGAATTGGAGAAATATATGCAAGGCATACATAATCTCTTTTCTGCTTAAAAGTGAAAAGCTTACCTAAAGCTCACAGCAAAGCTGCCGAGACTCGGCCTTCCTCGCACAATGTTGATTGCCTTCCACCTTCAGACGGCTGATGCCTAGTCCATAACTGCAGTAAACTATTTTTTTACAGAATACAGTAATCTTCACTTACTCCAGCTTTATTCTAGTTCACATTAGAAAATATGCGCAAGAACCAAGCTATAATCATAACAAATCCATTGAAAATCTAAGTGCACTCTGAGTGATGTACTACAGTTCAAGAAATACTTTCTGACATATATAGAACGGAATCATGAAGGCTTATAATCCATAAACAAGTATGACGATTTCCCTCTAACTAAATTAAATGTTAAACGATGTGTAACGGACAGGATATATCCAGTAAAAATAGCGCCTGCAGCCAATGATTAATCACCGTAGTCAAAAGCAATAAAAAGACGTGCATTACAAGAACATCTATATTTGAAGTGGATAGTTGCAGATTCTGCTTCAGGTCTTTTTATGTTGTGCATTCCTCGCGCACCAGTTGGTCAACAGAGGCAAACATTTCGACACAACCAAATTGATTCACTATGACATTATTAATCCCCAAACATGAAAGAAATTAATTTCTTCACACTATTATTCATCATCATAATAATAATAAAAAAGAAAAAAGAAAAAAAAGAACAACTCACTGTTGTATAATACAATATAAGCAAAGAGAGGGAGAGAGAGCTGAAAGAACAGATGTAAATCTGCAATACCCATTTCAAAATCAAATCATCATAAAAGATGGTCCGCATATAAATAAAACAAGGACAAGTAGCACTATATAGTAGTATTAAATCAAACAATCGAAGTTAGTTCTACGAACATCATTATTATTATTATCTTTATGCAACGCAAACAACACTTACAGGTTTATTAACGATTCGTAAGTTTCAAAAAGTCAAATTCTACTGCCATGCAGAATGCCTATGTCTTGTGGGCTCACTATCCTCCCTCCTCTTCAAAATACCACCTGAAACTGAAAACATACGGGCCTGCTCCTCAGCGAGGGCTTGAAAACTCGAAACAGATTGTTGGCCAGATGGGCGAGGCAAAATTTCTTCCTTCGCTTCACTTTCCACAGTCCCAGGGCCCGCATTAAGATCCAGGCCCGATCTGGCCCACTTCCGATTATTATCCATCACAACATTATTACTGACATCAGCAACGTTAACCATAAAAGGCCGCTGAAATTGGGGCGCGACATTATTACCAACAGATCCCATATATTGCAAATTCATTGGAGAGGGAAAAATCCTTGCACTTGATGACGAATCTTGATACGAAGCACCTCCGACTGAAAAAGTGCCTGAAGGGAGAGGAAAAGTGGTCCCGAAAGGAAATACAGGGTACTGGAATGGTCCGGAAGGGAAAGGCATTGCTGGAGAAGATGACAATATTGATCCACGATACATGTCAGGATTGAATTGGCCAAACGATCTCTGAGGTAATATTGATGGTATGGCTACAGTTGAGTAGGTATTCCCGGGAGAAAACCAAGGTGCGAAGCTGCTTGGCCCCTGATTGCTCTTTGAGAAGCCGGCAGAAGGCAGCTGTGCAGCTAAACCACCCTTCTTCACTAATTGACTTACTGGAAACTGCCTTACACTAGCTTCATCAACCGTAGGCCCATCGTTGAGATCGAAATCCCTCTGAATATGCATATTAGTCTCTGGTTTGACATGAGCAAGGGAAGTCTCTCCGTGATGGGAGCATCGGGAATTATCATTTGCCTCGTCAGACCTATTCAAATCGAGATCCAGCACACCAGAACTTGGTTGCATAGAACCTTGAGAAGCCATTTCCTCGAGAAGTCTTTCGTCCGGCACGTTTAGATCAATATCCAAAGGAAAACGGTCTTGTCTACACGAATTAGATGTGCCAACCGCCATTTCAACGTTTTTTCTTGGTTCGGCAGGACGAAAAGCACTAGTGGCAGCAGAGCCTTTCCACCCAAGCTCCGGTTTACTTCTCAACAGGTCGTCTGGAGGAAAAAATGTGCCATTGGCAGCAGAAGCTAATGTAGAGGTGGCAGAATGGACAGCGAGAATAGAACTTACAGGAAATGGTAAAGAGTCAACCATTGTTGAAGGCAGAGTGACAGGCTCCTCATATTTTACATCATCATTACTGAAATCTTCGTTTAAGTCGAACTTCATTTTTTCATAAGGATCTGTTCCTCCAGAATGAGCAGAAGAAACAGACCCGGTACAAGCAGATGTAGACTTCCCTGTATTACCAGAGCGAATGCTAGCACAGCTCTTTTCTCGCAACTCATCCTTCTGAGATTCCTGCTTCACAATCTCCTGGTTCTCCAGATTGGCCATTTTACAGTTCAGATCTTGAGATGTGGAGCATGAAAGAGATTGACTTTGAATACCCTTATCAGGGTCCAACTTGCTCATGCAATCTTCGTCATCCTTCATAATGGGTTCTACTTTGACTGAACCACCGGGTTCTGGTAATGACTTCTGGCCACATTCAGATTGGCCAAGATCTTTATTGCTAGCTTCCACAAGTTCAGCCTCTATAACTGTAGAAGTCGGTTTCGGGGGAGAAATGGATGACGTGCCCAATACTTCATTCCGAAACTCGCTATTACTTTCCTCTAATGACTGATATGCTGTATCACCAGCCATTAGCTTAAATTCACCACTATCCAAATTAGTAACATCCTTTTCTTCAGTCACCGTGCCAATAGTTCCATCCATGGAGTCAGCTGGTATTTTTCCAGAAGAATGGCATATTCGTTCACTAGAAAACTCATCCTGATTGTGTACTCCTGCAGAATGATCGTTAGGGGAAGGCTTAGATTTTGTCACAACACCAGAGCAAACTTCCTCCACGGCAGGTGTTGTCCATTCAGTAGAATCATTAGGCGAAACAACATCAGATCTTGAAATTTCTCCTGCAGCTACACTGGCCAGCAAGTTCATGCCAACATCATCGTCAAGAGACAGTGACGAAGTAGCTTCTGAGTACTTGGCACAGCTCTCGACTAGAGCTTTCATGGGGCTGAAAGAAGACGCTTGCAATTTTACAGAATTCAATTTGTCTGATGCATCCGCAGTATGATCTGTCTGATCATTGTTCACATCTGACTCAAATTTACACTGGAAAGCTTTACCTTTGTCGTTTGGAGAAGGATCGGTTTTCTTATGTTTCTGCACAGGAGAAGAAGAAGAAGAAGAAGCCTGGCTACTCATGATAATAGTATCGTCTGTTGATTCTCCACAAACCCCTCGTGCAGGACTTTTCACGCGATTTGGTATCTTAACAATTAGCTTATGGCCAATTCCATCACTGATGGGCCCCTCCACAACCTTATCACCAGTTATTGAAGAGTGAGAAGACTTTTCTAAAGCAGTACTCTTGACTGGTGTTCCCACAAATCCACTATTTTTTCTATTACGAGTACTGGTGCTTGATGTCTTATTATTAACAATCGCTGAATGTGACGTGGAGCTCTTGACATCATCTTTCACTGACAAAGACTGACCATTGTTTTGCGACTGGTTAGAACTGCTACTCCTATCTTCTCTAATTTGAGTTGCATCAGCATTGACTACCCCACCAGAACTTCTCACTTGGCTCTCCTTTCCAGGTGACGACCTGCTGGAACTCATTTTTGCCGAAGAGTTCTGAGTGAGGGAGCTTTTCATGGCACCATCAGGAGTTCTGCTACCAGCATGAGAAGCTTCCGGAAGGCGTGATTTCACATCGATGCTAATCATTTCAGCTTCAACACGTTTTTTCCAAGTGTCCACTAAAGTCCGTGCCTTTCGCTGAATCTCCATGTTTTTATGGGATCGTAAATGATTCACAGATCTGCCGATGTTGCACGTTTGAAGGGCTTGAAGATTAACCGGAATATTTTCCAGTGCACGAAGCAAAACCTGAAGAAATTCCTCCACCGGTTTGTCACCATCCTTTATAGTATTATTACCGTCACCAATTTTCCCTTTGTGAATATCCTGCAGCCAACTATCAAGCACAGGCAAACCCCTAAGGTGGACAAATCTACTGAGGCAATCTATTTTATCAGTGGAAGCCAATACATAGGCAAGCATTGAGCGGCTACCTAAATCCAATTTTCTCTCCGGTGTATCGAGTTGCATCAACTGCACGAGCTTCTCAACCCCATCTAAATCCACTACACCTGCTTTTTCAGTTATTTTTGCAATCTCGTGTCTTAAGTTACTTTCACCATCATCAAGCCGTGGAAAATTTCCACGTTTGATAGAATCGGAACCATAATCACCTCTTTCCCTCTTCTTTCCTTTAGCTTGAGTAGGAGCATTAACACCATTTTGACCATTATTTTGCTTAGGAGAACGAGCACCAGGCTGCAAAGTCGGATGCATTTCTATCTGAGTTTTGTACAGAAGCTTATCTATTTCTTCTTGCTGATCCTGAGTATATATATATACATATTATAAATATAATATTCATATCAGAAAGGTATACAGAGCAATAATAGTTCGCTTTAACAATAAATGATTTTCCATTTCCCACTTTCTTATCATACACCACCCTACAGCTTGCAACCCCTCAAGAGAGACAAAGTAAAGAACTACTCCACACACACACACACACACACACACACACACACACATTTAAATAATTACACTTTAGAAAGGAAAAAAAACAACTAACATTAATGAACTGCCGATCTGTTAGCCACCACAAACTCTTGTTCGCAATGTCATAAGCACGCCGACAAATGAAAGAACATGTTCCAGGGGGAAGCTCGACACCTCTAGCAAGAAATGCAACTTTACAAGGATGGAGTAGAGATGCAGCAGGAACTTCGTCTTTTTGAAAGGAATAGAAAATCTCGTTTGGGGCACTGTCCAACAAAGTTCCTTTCCCGAGCCTCAGCTCAGACGACCGATACAGCCAATTCACACCTAGCTGCAAATTATTCTCCTTGTCCAATGCCAACCAACGAATTAACCCAACGAAAGGCGGAGAATCTTTAGGCGGCTTGAAAAGTGCAGAATCACCAACGCTAATTTGTCGACCGTCCTACAAGAGAGAAGAATATTTTGTATCAAAGAAATGGGTGCCCCAATGTACATGTTATACAGAGAAGCCCTATCGCATACAAAAAAAAAAAAAAATGTCCAATCTAAGAGAGAGGGAAGGGGATAGAGATAATGAGAGAGGCAGTTAAAAGCTAATTGCATGGAGCTAAATAAAGAAATTTCAGTACGTACAGCCTGATAGTGCGATGGTCTCAGCTTTAATGTCTGAAAATGATGTATCTAGAATGAACGCTTAGTAATAGGATTATAATTCTTTTGGGGCTTAAAGTGTCCTTTTTTTTACAGTTAAACCACTCCTCCATGGGTAATAATTCAAAACTATTACTCCTTCTGTTACAGCTCAGAAAAGAAACTATTGGCTTAATATATTTTGGATAAATGCAGGCCATAACCTTGTATTTAGTAACCGCATGGAGAGTATCTAAGAACCATTGACTATGCTATTTGAAAGTGACATGTTTAAATTCAATAAAAACAAAGCAAAAAGAAAATTAAAAAGAAAAACAAGCACAACTAGAAAAAGGCAAACTTCTAAGGATTATACAAGTATATCCACCCATTTCATTACACAAAAACAAAACAAAAACAAAGAAAATAAAAGGAAGAGGTCTAAGAGACAGGTCAGAGATAGCTGTCTTTTAAGATAACGCGCATAATGCCTGAACAAATGGGTATAAATCTAGCACTTCAAGAGTTGTAAAACACTAAAGACTTCGGACCGCACACGGAAAACTTCTGCTACAGTGTAATGACAGTCCATAATAATTGAAATGATGTCCGTGAACTCTTTGCCACCGCCAATTGCAGGAGTAGGAGAAACTCAACTTGCGTGGCTCCCCATCCCAACTCACAGCACATAAGCACATAAAGTCAATTGAACAACAATGATCTAACATTTTAGCTTTCCTCATGAAAAAAAAAATAGCAAAATCTAAATTGGAAATATACATCCCACTCTAAAAGAAAGAGACAAAATACAGTTCATAAACGAAAAACTACATCCCTGTGACAACAAGAAGCACATATCATCGGACATCTGCGAACAAGGAAACGAATTCTCATTTCATCAAATGTGATTTGAGAACTCCTAACAGAACATATAATAGATATATTACTATGGTGACCATTTTAATAGATTAAAATCATATGAATCCACTGGGGGTATAAAAATATAGGAGTAAAACCGACCAAGCATTTACCTTGATGAATGATTCGGCACCACAAGAGGTGGTGGCAGCAGAATCACGGGGAGCACTGTTATCACCAGCAAGAATTTCAGTGTTGTCGGAAGTTACTAATGGCAGGACTGGCGGCATGTGCTGACTGCAACTCCTTCCTAAATTCCTACGGTTCTTGCTGCCCTGATGAACCCTTCCATGCATAATAAAATGGGGTTTTTTGCATTTTCCCCAATCTTCATACCATTCAATACCCCAATTTCAAGCATCAATTTTTTCCAAATTCCCTACAAACTCTACAACATGTCCGCCAATAAATTAACTCAAAATCCTTGAAAGCTCGATCGCCGGGAAGGATGGAAGAAAGAGAAAAACCCTAGATCGCTCAACCCACAAAAAAGTCGTACTTCTTTTTGCTTTATCTCACATCTGAGCCTTCAATTATCGAACGCAAATCCTTTGAATTACAAAATTCGCAGCTTTCAAGCCGAAAACGCAACCCCATCAAATAAAACAACTGCGCAGAACGATATCAAGCGTCCCAGATTGAAAAAATCGCGTCCACGCATCTACACACGCTTCTATGGACATCGAGAGAGCCGGCAAAACAAGGAGACCCAGAAAATCAGAAGGAACCTGCTGAGATGTTTCCAATTTTCCGGTGAATGTGGAAAGAACACCGAGGAATTTTCAGAAAGAAAAGCAGAGGTATAGATACGGAAGGCTGTACGTAGAGATAGATAGAGAAAACAGTGTCGTGGAGACTCGTCACATGGGAAAGGGAAACGAAAATGTGTTCACGATTTTGGTTTAGCTTATTTAATCATTCTCATCAACTTTTATTATGTAATTAATGAGAAACTAGTACGTAACCCGTGCGATGCACGGGATTGTAAAATTTAGAAGAATAATATAACTTCACGTGCATTAGGATTGAAATTGAAATAATTAAAATATAAAAAGTTCGGTAACAATCATATAGTATTAAAAACCTCCTTGTACACAACATTATGAATTTGATTATTTGGTAACTCCTCATTATCACAAACTAATATTTTCAAAAGAGACAAATCCTAAAAATCAAACTAATATTTTTGGTGAACAAACTAATATTTTAGGATTGGTGAACAAACTAATATTTTAGGATTTCTAAGATTTGTCTCTTTTTGGTGAACAAATTAATATTTTAGGAGTGGTTATATGAATAAGGCAGAAATTCTATGGTGCCCATATGGGCACCATAGAATTTCTTATGAATAAGGCTACCTATTTTTGGTGTTCTTTTCATTCATTTTCATTCAAACAATCCGATGACTTGTATAATGAAATCCGAATCTTAAGCCGAAATATTTAAAAAAAGAGTTTTTAAAAATTGAAAAGTCAAGGCAATCAGTTCAGATTAATTAAAGGTCAAAGAATATCCGCTCCTTGAAATAAAGACGTGTGCTATCATTAACCAAATATCCGGTTATTGATATAGAGTGGTTACCAAAAAATAGAACGCGATAAGGACGCTTCATGGAAATATCAATCGGATAAGGTCATAACAGATCACTATACATTTTAACGATAAGAGCTCAGATGGAATGATTTATGATAATTATGTCGTAATTAATGAATTAATTAGATGTGTGAAAAGGACATAATTAATGAGAAGTGTGAAAAAGACATAATTAATGAGAAGTGTGAAAAAGACATAATTAATGAGAAGTGTGAAAAAGACATAATTAATGAGAAGTGTGAAAAGAACATAATTAATGAGAAGTGTGAAAAGGACATAATGAATGAGAAGTGTGAAAATGACAAAAACTTACCAGTTTTGGAAAATATTTAATGCAAATCTGACATTGACAATAATTTGACCTACTATTTTAGATAAATGTTAATTCTTATTATATAAGTATAGATGTTAGGGTCCTATTACGGAACCATCTCATTAGGAGTTTTAACTGTTTGGATACACATGTAATTAGTATAAGATTGATGATCCAACGGTTAAAACACTTTTACGGAACCATTTCATTTCCCGTAATTATTATTATTATATAATAAAATGTATGTATTAGTATAGTTTCCCAAAATCAAAATGAGTATCTCAACAAGGAATTTGGTTTATTTTAGGTCAACATATGACTCCCCAAATTTGAGAAAATGGTAATCTAGAACTTGATAAATAGATTTTTCAAAACTAAAAATCAATATGTAATGAAATGATGTCACAGCAGTTGATCAAGTTTAATCTAATAATAACTAATAAGTTACTGTAAAAATTTGATATAGTTGATGTACTGAAGATGTGTATGTGTTTTTGTCAAAATATTTATTAATCAACATTCTAATTGCATTGCACATCACTCACGTTCGTGCTGTTGATAAAACATTCGATTTTTCGCTTGAGAAAAACGTATGGGAGTTCGTCTTCTTCCTCAATTCTCACACATTAGCTTTCTCGAGCAGTAAAACGATTTAAAATAGCTCTCTAATTTAAGCATTGAACTTGTTTATTCCCCACTAGAGAAAAATCTATGAGAGTTCATCCTCTTTCTCAATTCTCACACGTTGCTTTTATCAAGCATTAAAACGACTTTAGAATAGCTATATATGATTTCAGCACTGAACTTGTTTATTCTTCAAATATATTCATTGTCGTTTTAAATAAGCATCACGTCTCAACCACCTTTATTTTAGATTTCTCACTCATTTTTTTGCAATTGTGTTCATAAAATGAAAACTATTTTAGATTTCTCACTCATTTTTTTGCAATTGCGTTCATAAAATGATGGTATCGACCATAGTGTTTATAGTTTCAATCAGCATTACATTTATATCAGTGCATTTGGTGAGTAGTATGGCTTACTAATTGTAATAGTTCTACTTTTTCTCTCTTTTTTACTAGATCGTGAATATAGAGTAGGTAATGATGAAATTGAGAAAAGGAAAACATATAACTATACTAAAGTATCAAAATTTATATGAAAACTATATGACATAATTGGTTTAGCCGGCCTAATAGATAAAAGACTGCACAATTGAGTTAATAATCGTTTTACCATCTGTCTTAGCTAGACATTTCCCACTACCTTTTGTCAACTTAATATCATCTCAATTGGCATTTGAGAATGTTAATCTCAACCTCACATTCATAATGCTACCAGCACATGATAAATCCAATAAAAATGCTACATACCACATGTCAAATCCAACAAATCTATCCATTTTACTCTAAATATTCCAAAATGCAGTGTGCATCCAAAATTTGGATGTGCAAAATGCAAAATATTGGTCCCAAACAATCAATGGTGAGACCTACACTTTGACATTGATGGATTAAAGTTAGTATCATGCTAGTCCCCATCAATACACATATTGCATTGACCCATTGGTTTTGAAACTTCAACCATAAAACTTAAACCCTAACCAGTACTTAAACTCAAGCTGTGGTTTTAAACCGGGTAAAGAAAATTGTCTGATTAACAACTGTAGGGAACTCAAAAATTGGGCTTTCCCAGCATTCTCAATACTTGATGCAAGATTATAGTTATGTTACATGCATTCATGCCCACACTAAGAGTGTAATAGGTAGACATTAAGTTATTTCACATGCTTGAAACGGCACATTGACTTTAATACCTGTTCAAAGAAAGTTCGACCAGGATTAGCCAATTAGCAGAAGAGTTGAGAATAGTTGGATAACAGTTGAAGGATAAAAAAATATATAATCCTTGGTCATCTACTGATTGCTGTCATTTGAGTGAAGAGAATTCATATTTACCAAACGAAAAGAGAAAGTACAACAATAATTTACAATACTAAAGATCTTTCACAAAGATGGTAAATTTTAAGTGATTATTTTACACTTGAAACGTGATGATCCAAAATATAACATGCAAAACATGTATTTGTTAATCAGCATCACATCATTGTTAAATTTGTTTCTGCATTGTTAAGATTTATTCCTAGCTCACTTCCGCACAAATTTTGAAGGGAATAATATATAAGTATGATTTTTTATGTTATCCCATAATTTGTCTTTTCTTTTTCCTCGCACTTATGTAATGTCACGTGCAAATCGTTTCAAAGCTAAGATCAATTTTAAACAGATCTAGCGCCACACGAGTCAACAGTTTCAAACTCAAACTACTTAGCCACCAATGAGCACGCCGTCCACACTGCACACTAACTGCGATTTTGAAAAATTAAGCAAACCAAAAGATGTAATATTGCTAGCAAAAATCTATCCTGATTCCTGTTGTATTTTCATTTTCCCAGCATTAAGACAAATTGTTCTCCAAGCCTCTTGGCAGGAGTAGTTTAATGGCATCAATTTCAGTTCCTTAAGGATTTCTCATATAAAAATAATTGAAGTTGACTTGCTAAAAGATGGAAGTCCGCGATTTAGATTGAACATTTATTTAAGCTACCCTTTCCACTTCTCAAAGTCACAAGCGAGCTCCAGTAGCTAGTGTGGATCAGACCACTCAATCAAAATTAACAACTTAAAAAACCTAACACTTGTATTATCTGATTGGCCAAAGAGCATTCATAAGCTATTATCTGCAAGCAATCATATATGTAGACCTTCTCATATTAGTGTGCATGTGTGCACTCAATGGTTTGACTTCAGATTTGACGAGATCAAATAAATAAACTTAACCATCCAAATAAATAATTAAATAAATACATATATATATATACACACAGTCACACACATACACACAAACAGCACCTTTGGGATGCGCTTTGGTCTGAGCATGAAGCATCTGCCGCGGAGTCATCAACATGTTCTTTTCCTTCAGTAGAACATATAAAAAATTCTTAAGGTCATCCCATGAATTGAGATGCAGCTCAGAGGCTTTCCAACTCCGACCTAAGAAAAACATATTAAATGAATAATGAAATAACTCAATAAGGGTTACTAAAGAAGATCTGCATCAAAACCGAAAAAAGCTACCTCAAGACGCTCAGCGTTCGCCTGTTCAGATGGTATTAAACCATCAAACTAATATAACAACTTTTGGTTTCAATGTAATGAAAACACAGCTGAATAGAAACTCAATTGCTGGCAGTGAAGCAACAAGAATACTGAACCTAGAAAAGCAAAAATAACCTCGTACGCACTCAAAAAATAAAGACATTATCTTTACCATAGACTACAGGCTTCTCATCCTATGGGTTTCTATCAGCCTCCAAAAACTCCTCAAGAGGATTGTGCCGAGCAACAGAACTAGCAGAAGCTGCAGCAGCTGAAGCCTCTGATTTGGCGGCAGCAGAAACGTCCTCCCAAAAACCCTTGTCAAAAATATTTTCACTTCAGGAAACGACAAGAACTTCTCTGCATCAAAAAATATACCACCAATAAATATCACAAAAATCACAATATAAAATGCCCAAAACAATATATACAACCACTCTAATTCAATGAATGCTATTAAATACCATGAGATTAAAACGTAAATAATAACTTGGCTATCTTATATGAGAATTCGTGCATGTTACGGGCCCATACACATAATCCCTCAAATCCTCATAGCAATCTAAAGAACACAACAGTGAACACATTTTGGGAACATAAAAAATAGTCCCAGATGAAATGAAGATCTGACAACAGTAAATGAAACCCAGCTCATCTGAATAAATGTTCCATTAGTATATCTAAAACAAAGAACTCAAGTGATTCATAATAAAAGATAAAAAAAAAAACAAACAACAACAGAAGGTTTAAACACCCCTGAAACCCCCACATAAATTCTTATTCCCACAGAGTATGGACGCACACAACGATTAGCACTATAAATGAATAACTAATCAGCTAACTAAGAGAAGCAAACCAGATGAAGATTGTGATCTAAAGTGTAGTTAGTCGGTAGGAATAGAGAGAAACTGTAAACGAAGTATGATGAATAGAAGTCAAGAAACTGCTGTAAACTTATAATCTTATTTGGCCTTACTTAACGAGAAGAGTTGTTGCCTTGTTGGCAAACGGCTGCTTGGTTAAAAGGATTGGCGGTGAAGCTCTCATTCGAGCAAGCCGAGACCGAGTAATCGAAATTCAAGTTGACCTGAGCATGTTTTAGCCATGGCCCAGCTGGCTTGGCAAGATGATAATTGAAGCTCAAGCTCTAATTCGGCTAATTAATATAAAACAAGGCGGCTCGATAAAGCTCGAACTTAGGGAAACGATTAATATCACAACAATTTGAATGGCTATAGCTGTCAAAACAGGGGAAGCAAGACGGTCAGCGCAAGCCAGTCAGGTAAATCAGAAAAATCAACAACTGTTATCAGCATTAAAGCAGTTGAAATCAGAAAAGCACATCTCATATCAACATTCAATTTTCATACATATATATAAATGCGTATATACATATCCTCTGCTACGTATGTTCCTCGAAACGAAAAATGCGAACTAGTATAGGTAGGCACTGGTGAGAGAGCTAAGGTCAACAAGCTGATAATACCTTGGGCTGGTCGGAGCGCGAGAGGCAGTGGCTCGAGAGCTGGACAGACGGTGACGGGCGCACGACGCCATGCGGTGGTGAATGCCGAGACCGGTGGCCGAAGGGCGGTGTGTCACTGTCACAAGATCGACGGTCGATAGTAGAAATGGTCACATGGAGTGAGGTAACAAGTCAGGGTTTCAAAACTGAATTGGGCCGTTTACTGTTTTT
>BKCP01010514.1:3899013-3915247 GCA_008636005.1 Striga asiatica | reverse complement strand
ACGGGCCTTTTTGTGCGTTTCTCATACTCACTTCTTTCGTTTTTGGGCCTTCGAAAGGCTAACCCAGCCTGCCGAGCCGCAGCCCGCACCAGTCTAGGCCCATTGTAACGGATCAAATTAAGTTGTGTTTGGTAAACTTAGATGAGAAGCTAACTTATATCTTTTATGTGAATTTTGAGCTTATAGTTGATAGTTTATTATTTATGGTTGAAAAGTTAGCTTATGTAATAAAAATGTTTGATAAAATTAGCTGATATGCTAGCTGAAATTAAAATTTCAATGAGCTTATTCAAAAAGCTACTCAATGAAACTTATTGGAAAAACTCGAGCTTTTTGAAAAAGTTTGTCCTACCAAACCAAACTATTTAAATACACGGAGCTTGTAAGCTAATCAAATAAGCTATAAGTTAGCTTATATGTTTACCAAACACAACCTTAAACATGTTGTCGATGCAAACCGCCGATTTGGCCGAAAATCCAAAAGCAAAACCATAGCAGGCTACCGGTGGTTCGTAGCTAGACAATAAACAATTTTTGTAACTGTACGTTCAGGTTCGAAAATAGATTATTTGTTTTTTCATTAAAAAATAATTGACGAAAAAATTTTCGTTTTCGAAAAATACAACGATTTAGATTGTTTTTCATAGTGTTGTGAATAAGTCGAGTTGAGTTGAGCATGGGCCTTATTTAGCGCATATTAAACTTTCTTTTATGCTCGAGCTCGACTAACCATATAAGTGGTGATCGACTTGACTCGTGAAAAAAAAAATACTCGAGCTTGACGTGATGTTCGATATGACTTAAGTTCAACTTGAAATTTTAACAATTAGACTTCAAATTGAGTACTGTATTTTAATAGACAATTTTGACCTCAATGTTGTCATATTGCTAATTACAGTATATGGGATATTTATGTAAATAAAAGTCGAGCAACTCATCGAGCGTACGAGCCCCTTAAAATGATGCTCGAGGCTTGGCTCATTTGCTCGGTTGAACTGCTCGAGTTAAACTCAAGCTAGAGTCGAGCATTGACTCGAGCGACTGCTCGACTCGTTTGCAGTCCTAACTCTCTCTTCATTTATTTTATGAAATTTTGAAAATTGGTTGTCAAACTAATTCTCTTTTTTTACCAAATCTACAGTCGATTGATTATCGGTTACAATTTCATCATTTTGCATATAGTGTCCATAACCAAATTGCCAAATCAACTGTTACCAAAATGAATCACGATCAACAATTAATCAAATTGTTGTCTGACAACCAACCACAGTCAACAATCAACATCCATCGTTTGTCGTTGAGTTTAAAACATGTATGTGATAAGTAAAATTACATTTTTACATTTAAGTAAATTTATAGTAAAATTTCGTTGGGACAATATGTCATTTCAATTCACAAACATTGACTCATATTTTCTAGAAATATAGAGATAGGAAACGGGAGTAGAAAATCTAATATTTTAATACTTTCTATGGGCATAAAGTAAATCACTATAATCTGAAGGGCAAAATAGTATCTAGAATAAAGTAGCTAGAGAACAAATGAGAGGAACTGTATACAGTTGGGACTTGGGATGGAGATAAGAAAGAAAGGTCATTTCACCAACCAAATTTAATTATTTAGAATGAAATTACAGTAATAACCTCTGATAATTTAGTTTAACAGAATTCGACAAAGTTTTGATCGCCACGTGGCATGTACAGCCCCTACGGCTTTCAGCAAAAATGGAAATACCACCAATATTTTTTCTGCTGTATCATGTATGTCACTCTCTCAGGCTCTCACGCACTTGTCGTTTTAGCAGATGGCAATATTCTTAATCAATTAAAAAAAAAAGGATTTCTTTAATTAAAAAGAAAACCAAAAATAGTTGAGCTTCTCTACAAGATGATGATGTGAAAAACAGAAATATTATTTCTAGCAGTTCTGTTGTCCCCGTTTATATATCCACAAATTAATTTTTGATATATCCACAAATTAATTTAAAAATTTAGTACATGTATATTATAATGTTACTGGCCATATCCTAATATGCTCACGGTGAATAAGTGAGCAATTCCATTTTTTTCAGTCCAATCTGAAAATAATTTCCAAAGAAAAAATATATTGAAAGTTATTTTTTTTTAAGAGGCAATTTTATTGTACAGTAACCTTTATTCTTTTAGTAGAATGTTTATTATTAAAAAATTAATGATTTTTTTGTTATAAATAAAACAGTCGCCTAATATTCTTACTACAATTCGACGGTTCTATATTGTGTAATTTATACAAAGAAAATGTACAAGCACTAATCTCTTTTATTATATTCATGCTTCAAGCATTAGATATAAAAATAAAAATACTAATTATAGTTTACCCAACAAAAATAAAAATGCATATAATTAGAGAAACAAATCTATATCTATATATATATAAAAAGAATTACTATTTACTAAATATATTAGCAAAAAAGTCAATGAACATTTAATGCATACTTTATTTGGAAACTTTTAAATATATGCATTAATTGTTTTAATATATACACATTTCCAAATCATATATGATCAAAAAGATTCTTTCCTTGAATAATTTTATTATCATATGCAATAATTTTATTGATATTCATTATAATAAACTATAATTTGATTTTTCATAATTGGTGTTGATAATATTTTTGTCAACATAACCATGAAAACATATTTTAAGTCTTAACCATAATATTAATTTTTTTTTTTTTCAAAAATGTTGACTTTCATCCTAAAATATTTATAAACAATCGTAACATGTTAAATAATTCTCCCTCTAACTAATTAGCCGAAATCCAGTTGGTGAATAATAATTTTCAATAATATTTTTTAACCTTTATTTAATTATATAAACAAATAATTTCTTTAAACTAAAATAATTTACCATTTAAGAGATAATGATCACATCATTAAATAATTTATTAACGGCTAAATAATAAAATTAAAATATATTAACTATTCTTTACAGTTTCAATATTTGATTTATTTGTATATTATTGTCAACCACGGTAATTTTATCATTTTTTATTTTTATTTGTTTCTATAATGAATTTATTATAAAATATATATTTATATTGCATAGTATGTTAAATAAACTAATAAAACCTTAGGATGCAAATTAGAAAAATCTCTTGATTATATAAGGGTTTATTATTTGACAATTTGCTAAATCAAATTTTTTTAATTATTATGAGAAATTTTAAAAAACATGTGTGTGTATTTTATAAACATTTATACACAAAATTTTATTTTAAACTTCATTACATAAACTAAGAAGAAGTAGACAACTATTATAACCTTTATAAATAATAATAATGACATTATATGACAACAAATATTATAATAAAATATTAATTGAGTATTAAATGGTGAACAAGAATAAGAATAATTTTTTTTATATCTGTTGATACCAAATTTTGGCCTAACCTATTAAAAAATTACACGTGTATATATATATATATATATATTAAATAAATTATTTAATTTTTGGGCCTTAAATAATACCGCTTGTGATAATATCGGGCCCATTCAATAGATATATATATATATATATATATATATATATATCCCCGATGATGGACACAGACAAATAAGTCTGAGGGGCGCCTGTATTATTTTCTGATCTAATTTTCTTTCTCTTGCACCGCTTAAGAGAGGAGAGTTTTATCTTCATCTTCTTCAATATTTTCTTGGTTCAAATACACAAGAACATACCAAAAAATACATATCGAAAAATACACAATAAATTTCTCTGAACCCCCATGTTGATCAAATTTCGAGCATCAACAATATCGATGAATAAATATATATTGTAAAATTAAATTTATATTAGTATAACGTGTAAGCAGAATGATATATTAATTAATATATCAACGTTATGACTAAAATAAATATCACTGATTGAAAGAAGTGGAAAACTGATGATGCAACCCTATTATTTCTTGCCAAACTGTACAAGCCATATAGAAATGACTCAATTAATATATGTGTCCCGTGCATCGCACGGGCTATGCACTAGTTCACACTATATATGTTAAATGCATTAGATATCACAATTTTACTTTCAAAATGTATTTATTGATTCAATATAAAAATAAAGTAAAACATTATAAGTAAATTTGAATAGTTCACCAAACAAGTTTTTACCTATCATTAATAAAATGATTTACTTTTTTGAATTTACCTTTTAATTACACATCGTTCTTACCTATTCATCAATACTATTACTTATCACGCGTATTATTTAAAGTATTGTACATTTGCTGAATTACGTACAAATCATAAATTTACTTGTCGCAAGTTATTATATTGATTTGTTTTTTAAACGACATTAAAATGTATCGTGAACGATTTTCTCATTATCACATGAAATATATCTACGGACTACGAATTAAGAAAACAATGTCGGTTGGCTTGTCTTCTTCTTTACAAATTGTTCTTCTCACAAATATATACTTTGAATAATTTACTATTGATTTACTTTTGGTTGAGGTTGACCAAATCTAAATTATCCCAAATTCAATCTTTACATATGTTTATTTTTAAACGCCAATAATTGTCATTTAGTTGAAGGGTATTGGCGTATTGCAATCAAAAAGTAATAATTCTCTTTATTTGTATCTTTTATCTTTTCATATCTCCAAATAAAACATTTCCCAAGATGCATATGGTGCAAGTTGTATCTAAGTTTTCTAGAGAGGGGATGAAAGTAATGTGTGGGTGTGGTGTATTTGGCATCCCAAAGTAGAGTCTCAGTCTAACTTTTGAGCATTATATATAAGAGTTAGTTAAGTGAAATGAGCAGCTTGTGAGGTTGGTTCGACTCGCTTTATTTATTAAATTTCTTTGGTTAACGATATGATTCAATTCAGCTCGTTAATTAAAACTCAAAAATATATTTTTTCGTATAATTTTTTATAGTTCGGCATGTTAAAGCTCGATTTTGATTCAAGTTCGATTCGTTAATATTGATAAAAGAATCGATCTCAAACTTGATTATAAACTCGTTAAGGGCTCGAGCTCTACATGACTCATTTTACACCTGTAATATTTGTATATTGACTATATTCCCTTCTATAATGTATAGGTACTATATGATAGGGCTGCAAACGAGCCGAGCCGAGTCGAGCATTGGCCTTTATCGAGCAAGATTGATTTTTTTTTTTTGAGTTGCTCGAGCTCGTCGAGCTCGATTTTTTAAGCTCGAGCTCGACTCGATAAGAAAATACAATAGCTCGAGCTCGGCTTGAGCTCGATTCGAATTCAAAATGCTCGAGCTCGGCTCGAGTTCGGTTCGAAAATTTTCAAACAATTTTGTCAAATTATATATAGAAAGGGTATTTTAGTAATTTACCATATATCTCGAGCCGCTCGCGAGCCGCTCAACAATGTAAAATATGGGCTCGTGCTCGAGCTCGACTCGAGTCACGAACTCGAGTTCGGTCAAACTCGAGCTCGAGCGCTCGCGAGCGGCTCGCGAGTCGCTCGACTCGTGTGCAGCCCTACTATATGACAATCAATTAATTGCTCAATTATTAATCTATTTATTAATTGTGATTGATGAATATCACCTCCCTATTGATTGCCCAATAACCAAAATTGAGACAATGACGGACATCTTCTTAAAGATCTTGTCATTAAGTAAGCTAGCATTATATTAAATTATTGGAAAAATATTGAGTATTGAAAAGTTTGAAAACACTTTTTCTACAAACACATCATAAAGATATATCATTCGTATTGATACTAGTAGAACATGGCACCTCTTTCTAACTTGTATGTTACCATTATTCATGCATCTAAATGTAAATTTAGCCCAAATTGGTTTGTTATGAAGCCAAGGTTATTTTGACTCAGTCAAATTAACCCGGATTTTTTCGGGTAAAGTTGAATCTATCTAACCTAAATTGCCTATTTATCTTATCATATCAAATAAAAAAGTTTGTGCTTTGTGAATGGACTTTTTTATTGATAAATTGTGTCAACTAGGCGATCGAACTCTACAAGAAATCCATTTTGAACTCCATATTATAGTATTCATAAAGTTTTGAATTCAACATGACTTGTAAATTGATGATAAGTATTAGAAGACATATAAATACAAGTTAAAAAAAGAAACCCAAAGTCATTTCAATATTAAAGAAGAAAAAGCAGGCATAATAATAATTGTGTAAAACAATTCAAATTTTAGGTGTCTATTTCAGTTTCAAACTAAATTAAGAGTAGATTGATTATTTTTTTTTAAGCCATTTGTCATCTTAAAGTAGACCATATTCACATGTGTAGCTATTCATATTATATATAATTTCTAATATTTATTTTTTCATTTTTTTTTNTAAATCATTGAATAAATAACTTGATCGTTTTGAAACCGATTCTCTCCCGAGAACTCTAAATTTACCGTACATTAATAAAGTTGTAATGTAACATCATTTTGTTCACATAAATATTAATAAACTAAAATATAATTGTTCATAATTCTTTGAACATGTTGTCACAAAAGCATTCTTAATATGATTATTTGGAGTATGAACTACATTATATTTTATTTTAATAATGTATTTTTAATATTAAAAATTATATCTAGTTCAATAATCGATTTAGTCTAGTCAAACTAACCCATAACTTGGTCAGTCAGGATCAACCTCAGTTGTGTCATTGACCCATAACTCGATCACCCGAGATCGATTTAGTATATATCTGCTCAATTTTTTAGAACATTCGATATCAAATGAGTATAACATTCATTTATATAAGTGAATATAAAATTCCTATGCTATATAGACATTTGCACGAATGATTTATATCCATTTTTAGATTAGTTAAAAAAGCATTTGATATTTATTTATTTATCAAATAAAGAATATCAATGCTATATATACTTTAAGATTCGATATGCACATTGGTTATTCGTTAAAGAATTTCAATGTTTGCTCGTAAATTTACATATTTAATTATACATATGCATATTTAGGACTCTACACATTTAAAATCATATTTCAAAAGATTCAAAATTATTTAATTAAACCAGAAAGTCCGAGTATATATTAAATACATAATTGAGAGCAATTATTAATGAGGACAATTTTTGTAAAGAATATGTCAATGCAATTTCTGATTAGCAAAATCGATCATCGCAAAATCGTATATAGATATTAAATAAATAATATTTCTGTTAAAATCAGATTTTTAAATAATGTCTTCATAAAAAGTGAGATTTAAAAAAATTATATATATTTTTCTTAATCGATAATGAATATTGATTTAAAAAAAATTAAGAAAGACAATTGTGAACTCTCGATAAACATAAAATTAAACCTCTAAACAATCTATATATATATATAATAAGAATTACCATTTACTAAAAATAGTAGCCAAAAGTTTATGAAACATTGAATGCATACCATTTTTGAAAACTTTTTAAATATATACGTTAATTGCTTTCATATACACGTTTTCAAATAAGATATGATCAAAAAATTAATTAAATAAAGTTATTAATATCTGCAATACTTTCATTGATATTTATTATAATGAATTACAAGATTGATTTTCCGTGATTCATGTTGATAATATTTTGGTCAAGATAAATATTATTTTGTTAATATTTGTAATACTTTCATTGGTATTCATTATAATAAATTACAATTGATTTCCATGATCCATGTTCATAATATTTTGGTCAAGATAAATATTACACCATATTTTAAGTTCTAACCATAATATAATTTTTTTTCACAAATATTCATTTTTTATCCAAAAATATTTATGGAAAATTGTAACAGGTTAGGTAAAATTGTTTTTCCAAGTAATCAGACAAAATGAAGTTGGTGAATTAATCTTTGCCAATATATTTTTTTCTTAAGCTTTATTTTGTTAAATATAAAAAATAAATTATTCTTTAAATTAATATAATTTACTATTTAAGAGATAATGACCATATACATTAACTAGTTTTACTAATGGTAAAAAATTAAAATTGAAATATATTAAATATTTTCTAGAATTTATTTGTATATTATTGGCACCCATGATTATTTTTTTTATTTTTATTTTTATTTATTTCTATAATTAAATTATTGTAAAATAAATATTCATTGCAGAGTATGCTAAAAAAACTATAAATCCTTATAATGCGAATTAGAAAAATCTTGATCATAGAAGGGATTGAGTTTTTGGTATTTTCTAAGTCAAAGTTGTTTAATTAGTATACAAAATCAAATTCTAAAAAAACATGTGTATATTTTGTAAAATATTCACACACTATTTAATTTTAAATTTATTTACATATTTTAAATTGATTACATAAATAAATAATAATAACGTGCATTAAATATTTTTCATTACATAAAATATAAAGGAAAAGAAGACGTACAACTTCTTTAACTTTATAAATAATAATGACATTATATGATAACAAAGTATATAATAAAATAATAATTAAGTATTATATGGTGAACAATAATAAGTAAAATTATATACTAAAATTAAATTTATATTAATATAAATGTGTTAGTGAGATAATATATTAATTATTTTACAAGTTAGCACTAACATGGTCATATTTAATGTTTTGACTAAAAAAATCACGCTGATTAAAAGAAGTGCAAAATAGATTATAACTTTATTGTTTATTACACTTAACGCTGATTAAAGAGGTGGAAAATAAATGATAACTCTATTACTTTATATACTTAAACGGACAAAGATTGTGATAATAATTTATTTATTATGTCTGTCCCGTGTACGTAATAGTTCTAATTAACTAAAAAAACTCATTTTAAGCATATTCTTTGTTTTGAAACAAGCCTAACAAGATTTTAGGAGGGGGGAAAAGGGTTTAACAGTAAAACTGTTGCCTTTTTGTAATTTTCACATTTTCTGCTTACCTTTTTCTTCACTCTTTCCACCCTTCCATTTTTTTGTATTACCTCTGCCAAAGTTTCCTGCTTTTTCTCCTTTACCCCTTTCCCTTTTCCTCTTTCAGTCTCTCTCTCTCTCTCTCTCTCTCCCACTCACTCACAAGCTCTCTCACACACACACACAAACCTTCCCCATTTTGCTCAAACTTTTTTTGAGGTGGGCTCCTTCATTTATTGACTTTAAGCTCTCTACTTTCAGAATCCTCACTTGATTTGCTTCTTGAAAAGCTGTTTAATTTCACAATTAGGTGCCTTTCTTTTCCCACCTTATTCTCATCATTAATTTTGTTTATTTGTTTCTGGCGGTGTAATATTCTGATTTATGTTTCAATAATGACACATCCTTAGCACACATCACTCTTACACCTTTCTTCTGTTGCAGTTTCATTTTTCTTCTGCTCCTCTTTCTTTTTGCTGATAGTAGTAGCAAGAGGGGANGCTCTGTTCTCTTTTTTCTTGTTGTATGTTTATGTGGGCCATTTGCAGATTGGGCGTTTGTAATTTTACTGTTGCAAGAATTTGTAGTGTAAATCTTGAGGAAATGCATTTATTCTCATTTTTCTTTCTCTTTTTTCCGTTTCCAGAAATTGAAGCTTGAAAGATAAGGGAGAAAAATGGCAGGAGGTGGAAAGGCAGATGAACCAGCACCACACCCTCCAAAAGATCAGCTCCCAAATGTTTGTTATTGCATAACAAGCCCTCCTCCATGGCGTGAGCCTCTTGTGCAATTTCCACCTTTTTATTAAATTGTTGTATTTTTTTCTACTTTTTACTATATTCTTGATTTTCTGTACAAATGGGTTTGGGATTCTTTCAGCTCTGTTGTTTCTCTTTTTCCCCTTATAGCTGGGGAAATAATTGGGTTGTCAATTTAGTCCCTTACTTTACACTTTATGTGTGTATATTCATGGGGTACATTAGTTTCTAGGTTTTAGTTAGAAGTGCTATGCAGAATATTTGTGTGGAGCCTTGTTATGCTAATCTATACATTATACTATCTCTTTCTTTGGTCAACTAGAACCTAATATTGTTCTGATTCCTGTTATTTTTTATTTTTTTTCATTTTCCCCTTGCTTTTCTAAATTATCCTCTCCCCTTCATTTCCTTTCCTTTTGTATTTGTTAAAAAAGTCTTAACATGTTAATGGGTTGTTCAAAATTTAAGTTTCCGTTTATGAATCGAAATAATTACTGTACGACATTTTTCCTTGTAATTTTGAGGGGTTTGATGTACTTTTCTGGCTATTCTAATGGCGACTAATGAAAGCCTGATTTTATAATCCAATTTAACATTCACTAGGCTTGCTCACTTTGGTAACTAGTTATTTTAACTATTCGTTTTATCACATTGTGCTTGAATGACTCCTAACTCATATGATACAAAGTTCTTAAAAGCTCGTCAACTAGTCATCATCTGCACGGTGATGTCACTAGATGTGGTGCATGCATAAACTACTTCTTCATCTATGCTCAAGACTATTTTGTTTCATTTTTTTTTTTTTTTTTTCATATTATTCTATTGTTATCATAAGACAACTTGGGTTTGCTTTGCATTTTTCTCAGCCGAGGCAATCCTTCTTGGATTTCAACACTATCTCGTGATGCTCGGGACAACCGTTATCATACCCACTGCCCTCGTTCCTCAAATGGGAGGAGGAAATGTGAGCCATTAATATGATAACAATGCAATTTACATTCTCACTCAAAATTCTGTTTTTTTATATTCTTATTCCCATGAATCTTTTTATGCACACCTTGCCTTTTTTTTGTGTTTTATTAAAGGAGGAGAAAGCTAAGGTTATTCAGACTCTGTTGTTCGTTGCTGGTTTGAACACCCTGCTGCAAACATGGTTCGGAACAAGATTACCTGCTGTGATTGGGGGTTCATACACATTTGTTGCACCCACAATTTCGATTATCCTATCCGGTAGATGGAGTGACCCGGATCCAGTATCGGTTTGTGATGATGAAACCTTTGATTTTCTGTTACTATTATACTTTCTTGGATTATGAGGGCCTCATAAGTTGCATTTCCCTTTTTGTTTAATTTTTGGTCGTGTAACTATTTAATTTTTTTCGGTTATAGTTACAAATTAATCCGCTCAAAATGAGTTTTTTCGATTAATCAGGGTTAACTTTGAAAAAGTTGGATGGTTAGTTGTTAGTGGTCTTTTGAATTTATATTAAAATAATATTTAAAATAAAATAATTAAAGTTGATTAGATGTAAAAGTATGAGAGAAATGATGTGAAAGTGATAGTTAGTTAAAATTATGTGAGTTGATCAATAATGAATTAAAGTTGATGTGATGTATAAAAATAATTGGTTTGTATTATTTAATTATATTGATAATATTGATGATAGTGAGGTTGAGTTAAATTTTGAGCAATTCGAATTGAATGTGAATGAATTATTTTGTAAACAAACATGCTCCTAGCTTTCCATCTAGCTTTGTGTACTGGTACCCCTTTTTGATTGATTACTTTCACTAGCATTAAGTTGCATATAGAGAAAACTATTCATGGCCTAGATATTGCTGCTCCATGACATAATAGTGATGTATCTGAAAATTCTTACAAAGAAGCACTAAATGGCTGCTAACTTATATATATATTTTTTAAATTAAATAATAATACAGAGGTTCAGGAAGATCATGAGGGCCACTCAAGGTGCACTTATCGTGGCATCAACCATTCAAATTGTGCTTGGTTTTAGCGGTCTATGGCGTAATGTCGCAAGGTTTATCAGCACTGCTTTTTTGGATATGATTGCCATATATATATTTTTTTTAATCTTATCCTATGTCAAAGTTATTTTGTAATGAAGCATGGAATTTCCTTTAATATAACAATAGTTAATTTTCTCACTAACTGTAACATATTAGGTGGTGTATAGATTATATTTTATTGTCTGGTATTCATTTGATTAATTGATGCTATATTTTTAATGATGATACAGATTTTTGAGTCCACTTTCAGCTGTTCCTTTGGTTGCTCTTGCTGGTTTTGGGCTCTATGAGTTCGGTTTTCCTGGGGCAAGTGCAATTAACCTCTCTCTCTCTCTCTCTCCCTCCCTCTTTCTGAGTTTTTTTTTGTTATGATTGTTCAGGTTGCTAAATGTATTGAAATTGGGTTGCCACAGCTTATCCTTCTGGTTCTGTTTTCCCAGGTAACTCATTCCAAACCACCCGATAACTTATCTAAACTGAATTTCCACATGATCAATTTATGGAGAAGTCAATAGTTCTATATGCTCCATGCTAACATTATCTAGAAGCTTCTGTTCTGTAATTTAACTATTGAAGCAGCCAAAATCGGTGGTTTAATTATTCAAGCACTCGACCACTTGGATGAAGTTATTTATTTATTTTTATTTTTATTTTTTGTCTTTGCAGTACTTGGCCCACCTGATACGCCCAGGAAAGAATATATTTGACCGTTTTGCTGTTATATTTACTGTTGTGATCGTGTGGATTTACGCCCATCTTCTTACTGTGGGTGGGGCCTACAATGGAAAGCCACCAAAGACTCAAACAAGCTGTAGAACCGATCGTTCGGGTCTTATTAATGCTGCTCCATGGTGAGCTTACATTTCATGCTTTGGTACTAAGTAATCATTTTTTTAACACCACCCATAATTTTGTAAATAAATCTCGATCCAGCCATTTATAATATGCTTAATGTGATGTGTCAAACCTTTTAATATTATTTTCTGAATGTTAAAAATTGCTTGAGATGAATTGTTCTTTCAACTGATTTGCTAAAACCTGAAGTCCAACAACTGGATTTTTCTTTGGCTTACTACAATTATGTTATGTCTACATACGATGAAGATGATAAAAATAGATTACATTTTTCATGAGTTGATACTAAAGGAAAATGCAAAGATATTGCAATATACACATATTTAAAATACACTTATTAAAAAAGTCCCCATATTTATGTTGTTATAACTCCTTTTTGTTGTATTGTGATCTACTAATTGAAGTTTTAGATAAGAAAGTGGGGCATTGAGTTTTGCTCATTTAGTCCACTTCAAGTATTTTTCTTAAACTAACTCCGTATGAATCTTGCTCTAGTGTTCGAGGCTTGTAAAGACGATAAATGAAATATTTATGTTTTATATTAAAATTATATAAATTAGAATATGCTACAATTTGAAGTCTTTAACTTGAAACCATCTATATGTATTTGTAACATAGGGAGGTAGTCACAAAATTAGTTACTAATACAAATACAATAGTTTAAAGTACATTCCGTTTCTGAAAGTATATTCCGCATCTAAATCATTGTTACTATTGTAACTACTAAAATTTAGTTGCAAATTTTGGTTACTAATGCACCAATTTGTAGTAGTGAATTGGGTTTGTCAAGTCACAGATTTCTCTCTGTCTCTCTCTCTCTCTCTCTCAGGATAAGCGTTCCTTACCCTTTCCAATGGGGTGCTCCCTCTTTTGATGCTGGTGAAGCCTTTGCCATGATGATGGCTGCATTTGTTGCGCTTGTCGAGGTTCATTTTTTTTTTTCACATTAAGTTGTTATTATATATATATATATAATTTTTTATTTTTTTTTATGTGACTACTTTTTCTTCAGATTGTATGGGGGTTGAATATCATAATTCGTAACAGTAAATGAGTGGAATTTGTTAGATTTACTGGAATTTGTTAGATTTTTTGCTTTATATTCATTATTGTTCAAACTTCAAAGACTTTGCTACTAAAGTTCTTGAAAATTCTCGTTCAACGTGAAGTTATATATAATTCACTATATTTTTGGGTTTTATCGAACCTTTTTGTGATCTTGATGTTGAATTCAGTCAACTGGTGGCTTTATTGCTGTGTCCCGATATGCAAGTGCAACTCCATTGCCACCATCCATTTTGAGCCGTGGTATCGGCTGGCAGGTATTTAATTAAATGAACATTTAAGTGATATTTTGCTAATATTTATCAAGACAAATTACGAAATTAGTATTCTGTTTTAATAACTAATATTGTTTTCAAACTTTCAAGAAAATTTGGTTGAAACTAAACACATTATATCTAATTTACACTCACCAGATAAAGCAGGTTTAAACATTCAATGAATAGTCAGATGAAAATGCTGGCCTTTTAGCACTGACCCGTGTTGGCAGTAGAAGAGTAGTGCAGATATCTGCTGGATTCATGATTTTCTTCTCTGTTCTCGGTAATCTTTTTTCTTTTTCTTTTTTGTTTTCCCTATATTTAGTAATTTTATTTTTTTTATATTTTTATTACTTCTCCATATAAATCTCAAGAATTATGTTTTACAGGGAAATTCGGGGCCGTTTTTGCTTCAATTCCAGCACCTATTGTGGCTGCATTGTATTGCCTCTTCTTTGCTTATGTTGGTATGTGTAATCCAACTCAAAGAGAGTATTTACAAACTGTTAAAAAACATTATTAATTTACAAATTTTCATAGTAACTTTTCGACTTTTATCTTGTATATAAAAATGCTATCACATTCGACTTACGAACATTACACAGGTGCTGCTGGTTTGAGTTTTCTTCAATTCTGCAACCTAAACAGCTTCCGAACCAAGTTCATATTGGGCTTTTCGATTTTCCTTGGCTTATCCATTCCCCAATACTTTAACGAGTACACGGCTATTCAAGGATACGGGCCTGTCCACACATCTGGAAGAGGGTATGCAAAAAAAAAAAAATGGAAATCTTTATTCTTTTTTTAGGATAATTATCGTTCGGCAAAATTTTAGTCCTGTTTAACGTTATAGCAATTTTTTAGTCTCAAGGTTCCAATTTTTCGCTTAATATTTTGCTGCAATTTCAGTCACTTGAGGACCGAAATTGTTATAAAATTTTAAATTACAAGACTAAATTGCTAATCGAAAATATGTTAATTTTGGAATTCGTTGCAATTTCAATCCTCAAATGAACTAAAATTGCAACAAAATATTAAATTACAGGACCAAAAGGTGAAATGTTGGAACTTTAGGACTAAAATTGTTATGGTGTTAATCCAGTAGGACTAAAAATGCAATTCTGCCATATAGTTCCTACCTTATTTTTTTCAACCCAAATTCCAATACTACTAAAACCCCATTATCTTCTAAAATTAAATTGTATATAGCCTTATACCACTTGAACAAACATTCAATAATTTTCGATTTTTGGTTACACTTTTTTCAGTTCAACGACATTATCAACGTCCCGTTTTCTTCGGAGGCTTTTGTTGCCAGTATAGTGGCTTATTTCTTGGATAACACAATGCACAAAAAAGATGGCCAGATAAGGAAAGATAGAGGCAAACATTGGTGGGACAAATTCCGATCGTTCAAAACCGACACAAGAAGTGAGGAATTCTACTCTCTTCCCTTTAACCTCAACAAATATTTCCCATCCGTTTAAATGCGCGATTTATGGTGAAATCCTCGTGTTTTATGGGAAAAAAATAGAGAAGGGTCTCGTTTTTTTTTTTTGGTCGAACGTGTTGTTTGACTGTTGCTCGTCTAAAGTAGTTGCGAAGTATTTCGAAAGTGTTGTTCAGTGACTGTGTTGTGTGCCACTGTTACTTTGGCTTTGTAGTAGAAGTATAAATAGCTCCCTAACAATTTGAAAGATTCTTTAAATTCATCTGTTTTGCTGTAAATTTTTAATTGTAATTTATGGAGTGGCATGAGATATGAGTGATTCTTACTTAGCTTTTTTATGTATTCTTCTGTGCCTTGTTTTTTTTTTCTTCAGTAAAATTGTATTACTTCTGTTTAATAATTTTTCTGAATGAAGTTTTTGGATAGAGTTAATACATGCAACCTATTTAAATTCTGCAAGGACATAAAATAATTTTATACTCCCTCATATTTTTATTATTTGTCATCCTAGCTTAATTGATCATTTGTTAAATAAATGTCGTTTTGTACATATTTTTTCATTATTGCCCTCATCTAACTAATAAATACACTACGTCTTTTCATATTCACTCTCCATCTTTTTTCAAAATATCAATCTCTATTCTCATTAATGAAGGTTATTATTGACAAAAAAATATTCTTAATTATTGTGCAACTTCTCAAAACGACATTTATTAAAAATAGGATGGAGTAATTTTTAAACAGGAGATTTCATTTTGGTCCAACCAAATATGTAAACAAGTAATAATGGGGTCCAAAATTCCAAAGGGTTTGTCTAAAAACAATATATTTATTGATAATACAAACAGTGTGATATAAAGTGCTCATAGCAAAAATGAATTTAATGCAGTGAATGAGACCTTTCGACCAACAAAATAGTGTTTTCTAGCACTATTTTCAAGAAGGGAAAATGAT
>BKCP01010514.1:3848215-3880928 GCA_008636005.1 Striga asiatica | reverse complement strand
ACAAAAGTATAAATGGGTCAAAAGTCAGAAGCCATCACAAGGCATAAAAATCTTGTAGGGGAAATTTGGAAATGGCCAAAGCAAACATTTTAGATATGAGCTTCACAATCATTAGCCATTGAAAAAAAAGAAACAAACAAACCAAGAAAATGAAATCTGCCAAATTTGCAAAACTTCAACCTGAAAAAAACAATAAATGCTCCAAATTCAGCACCCATCAAGAATTCAAGATATCTTCACATACATGTGACAAAGAAAACTGCACCACTTTATTTCAACTTTCACCAACACAGGGTCTCATGCAGTCAGATTATCAAACACCCCACAACTGATTTAAAACGAGGCATTAAAATTGCGTCTTTTGCTACAAAAAAAACTGCGAAAATCAGGCACTGTCTTTTGCTTGTTTACGAGTTTCCTCTCGTAATACTGCCTTCACATAAATCTCATAGCAACATCCTGAGAAAGAAACATCAACAGTGGCAGAGTATAAGACTCGCCAGTACAAAAAATAAAAAATAAAAAATTCCATATTTGTTTTCACATAAATCTCATACGTGATATAAGATGCTTTGCAAAGGTTACAAGATGTTAGATGCTCAAGTGCTTGGATAAATGATGATTCAAAAATGTGTCAGTGATGACAGTTTTATCAAAATCACCAAAATTAAAGTTGACTTTAATCAAAACAGATCTCATTAGAGAAAGAACAAAAGGTTCAGATTTGTTTATCTTCTAAAATAGTTGAGTGAAACACTTCTTTTGAGCTCATATGTTAAGATACAGGCTTATAAGACGTTTTGAAGTGCTTATTATGTAAGCAAGTATATTCAAGGACTTGTAATCAGCATAAGAAATTAACACAGCATAAAATAACCAATTTCTTGCTATTAATTTCTATTGATTGATTAGTTTATGTATCATACAGTACTTCCAAAGGCAATGCACTTCAGTTTTATGCTTGCACCCTCTTAAGCCATATTAAAAACATGAAATAATACCTCGATAATAGAAAATTATTGACTTATCAAAATACGTTGAGAATACCATCGAATCATAATGTGAATACTGATAAACATACCAGCTACAACTACAACGGTAAGAACATCTCCTGCTCGTTTGATAAGTCTCACAGTATTCTTAGTTGATTTGAAGCGTTTAAGGGATGGGTGTTCCTCCAAGAGCTGTAAAACAGTGAGAAAATATTGCTCATATTTCACAACTCAAGCATAGTAAAATGTCACAGCCAGAAACACATATAAATATAGTTCAAAGGGTGAAAATTTGTATATAGAGTATATATGTACTCAAATATTGAAGGAATTCTAAAATAAAATAAAAAAATGACATCTAAACGAAAGCTTAATGAAGGATACAAAAATCATTATACTTCGATGTTTCTGAAAAAGAAAATAAAGGATTACACTTAGCAGATGGGCAGATCCTTACAGAGTAGTAGTTTGTCCAGTTTTATAAGAAAATCTGATAGAAAGCCAAATTAGAAAAAGTAAAATCTTTGAATATTTGCTGCTTTCTTCCAGATTAAGCTCTTATTAAAATAAATCGACCCATCACTGTTAACGATTCAAAATCCACTAATCACCCCCACCTTGTATGGGATTATTACATATTCATTTACCAATCTGAGATAGTATTGGTCTTTTATAGCTATCTTGCTTTCGTTATTTCAGGCGGGAAGGTTTATTTTCAACAAATCCAAATTAAGACTCACAAAAGCTGGGAAAATATATCATGAACATAAATATTTTGTACTTAAAGGGCGAACTTCCATTTCGATTTCTAAATCAACTTCCAAGTTTATCACTTGCAACTTGATAACCATAAACCTTTTATAAAGTCAACTTTGTTCTATCCAAACTCCTTCTATGTGCTTCAAAGGAAGAAGATAAAATCAATAGGAAACAATTTAGCATTGCAAACCCACTATTTGAATGCTCTCCTCTTAATCACATATGACATCTAACAATAGCACCATAAAAATAAAATATCCCAAACTTCCCATATATCTCCTTATTGTAGCCTTGCTTAAGGCCCAAAAGCTTTAGCTTTCTATAATGACACAAAGCTTCAGCCTTGACCAGGAAAATATACACCCATATAAAAATTTTAACTTTTATCCACATTCCATTTTTACATTTGGAATCTACTATAAATCTTACCATTGAACACGATCAAGAAGGAAATTGGACAAAAGACCAAACGATTTACTCACACAACCAAAAAGGGGGCAGAAATTAAATCAGATGAAAAACGATAAAGAAAACACTCACAGCCTTCTCGCGAGCCCCGGGCTCAACATGAAGCCCGCGCCTTGAAATCATCAACGAATCATCAGCTTTCTGCTTAAATTTTCACATAAACCCCATCAAATTCGTTCCACTTTTATTCTTTCCACCAGTCGAAAAGTATGTTCAGTGAAATTTACCTGGGAACTGAGGCGGAGAGCGGAGCGAGTGGATTTATTGCAAAAAAACGCCATTGTTATCTTTCTTTTCGAACAGGGACCCTGAGAGAAGAACAATTCAGAATGATTTTTTGCAGCATAAAGTGCACATCGGCTCAACAGAAGTATTGCTTTGGGAAAGTTGAAAATATTGGGGAAGAAAGTCCTGTATTTTCGAAATAGCCCCTTTATTTTCTATATTACCACATTGACCCATATCTTGGCTAGCGAAAACAATACTTGTCTCCATCCATAAATACCTAAGGGCAAAAATTTTATCTTATAATAATAAATATTTAATTATAAAATGTTGTGTTATTATTTATATTATAATGTAATACATAATAGTCAAATATAAAATTATGCATTCGTTAAAAGAGTATAACTATTTAACGACAGATATATAAAAGAGCTATAAAAATAAGAAGAATGACAAAAGCAATACTATCTCAATTCATAAATTAAGGCTACATAACAGTTGGACAGACATATTTTTTTATATAAATGTGTATTTATATTATAAAATATGACATCTAAATATTAAATTAGGGTAGAACAGCATAGCAAAAAAGCTACCGGATTAAAAATGGAGTGGACTGGAAATAAAAATTTCTCAATAGCATAAATTATATTCTATCCTTTTGTTCTCAAAACACCATAAGTTCTAAGTTCTAATTTATTAATTTTCTCCTTTTTTCTCGGATCAGTTTCTTTTATTTTTAGCGTTCTATTCTATATAACAGCAGAAACTGAATTTATGTGCGCTTAGAAGTATAAGTATTGCATCGTCAGACAAAATTTATATTAAGTTAAACCCCAAAAGAAGATGGGCTGTTATGAATTAGATGAATTGGGCTGGGCTAGCTAGTACACTACCAAGAAAAACAGACTTTCACAAATTCCATAACGAATAAAGGACACCTTATGACCTTTTAAAATTATGTTTTACTTAGTTGATACACATCATTCAGTATTCCATTAATACTCTTTTTATCCGTTCTTTGTATTCTAAGGTAATAACTGTTTTNCAGGTAATTGTCTTTTCACTTTTTAGCTTCCATTTTTTTGTCAGTTTTTTTTTTCTTTCGAATTTCTACATAAATTATCTGTTTTCCATTTTCTCTAATCATCATCTATTCTCCTTCTTTTCCTTATCGTTTTGCAATTATATTTCTTTTCAAATTTCTAATAAATTTATTTTAATTGATTTGTTCTACTAATTTTTTTATGATATTATGTGGATATTTGTAGTGGTATGTTGGAGTCTTTATGTACTCTTGGTTTATAATTTAGTTCTGCTTTAAACAAGACAATTGCAATTTTATTAATATAAGGTTGTTTTCATGTTGTTTTACCGATGTTATAATGTTGCTTTGTTGTTAATATCTTGTATGTTTTTACGATTTTAAGTTTAAAAAAAAAACAAATATTTTTGTTGTTTTTTAGTTAATTTAATTGTTATACATGTGTATAATCAGCTAATCATTTTTTTATTTTTAATTTTTTTGGTGTTATATTCTTTAGGCATTCATTTTGAAAAGAAGAAGAAAAGAAAAGGAAGAAGAAAAGGGAGAAGAGAGGGAAAACGTAAAGAGAGAAGAAGAAGAAAAGGGAGAAAATAGAGAAAACATTAAAAGAGAAATAAGAGAAAAAAAATAAGAGAGAATAAGAAGAAAAAAAGATGAGAGAGAAATGTTAGTTACGGTTTAATTATTGAAAAATAACTTCCCACTATTGTTGGATATATTATTTTGGAATGCATTGAAGTAATTTTGGAATTCTTCTGAATTAGATTTATTTATAGAAATGATTTTTAATAGGTGGTTATCTATGTCTTTTCGCCATTGTATAACCAAATTCGATTTCGTTTCTGCATCCCTACCATGCTTTTTATTTCTTTTTTTTCTTTTAATAAAAAAAACCCCGAATTTGGGAGGGGAAACAAACGCACAACATTTTACCAAAATCTAAATACACACACACGATTGAACAAATATGAAATTATGAACCTCTCAATACACGGCCAATTTTTTCTTTTTTGTTTTTTTCCCGATCAAGTATCGGATAATCTTAACTAATATGCATGAACTAATAATAATAATATTACTAAATGTCACACCATGCATACACCAAACCAATGATACCAGTCGATAAACACCATCAGAAACTTATCATTCCAATTAAATTGCAAACAAAAACAAAACAAGTGTCCAGAAGACAACACCACAAACTTATTATTATTCCAATTAAATTGCAAACAGAAACAAAAGAAATGTCAAAAGGACTTATTATTTTAGGACACAAAATATAGGGACGAGTGCATAAATATTGTTGCTCAATACTACGTCAACAGAAAATTAAAAATTATTGTTGACACTTGACGCCATTAATTATATGCGACTGAAGCTATAGATGACGTCAGCGCGACCCTCTTGACCGATGGTGCTTTGGCTACTGACCGCAGAACGTTCAGTGTCCCCTTCAATCAACTCCGCCTCACAGAAAAACATGTGTAATAAATAAAATACTATTGATTAATGAATACATAAACATAATATATCAAAGCATGATTATACATTTTTATTTATAGTTTTGTTACACACGATCATATTAACAATAGATATAAATAGTTTTTAAGCCATGGTATTGAATTAATGTTAATATAAAGATATAATAAAATGAAATAATAGATGAACCTGAGGGTCTTTAACTGCATGGTAAAATGGAGAAGCAGTGTGGAAAACACATTCGCAACCATCGACTATAGAGTCAAACGAGCCTTCTTCAAGTAAGTTGGCTTTGATCAAGTGAAGTCTCTCCTTGGCTCCTTCAAGGGACATCAAGTGCTCCGTCTTCTTCGGGTCATCTGCAGCATTAATTAATTTCTCCATATTCATTTCATTTTCATAATTATTTAAAAAAAAACTTTCGTCAACCACACATACGCAAGCTTCTTAAATTCTTAAAATCTGTAAAATAAATAGATAATTTTAATGGGAAAAATATTCATCCATGCTAAATAATTTGTGTACATAAAAATAAGCCAAAAACTACTGTATACATAAATCTGAAAAATATTGTCAAATTTGACGATAAAACATAAACTTGATGTACATAATAAGAACCACGAATGGGAGAATTAGACAATATTGTGTACATCAATCTGTAAATAATTGTTAATTATTTTCTTTTTTCATATGACAAACACAAATAAACTTCTTAAACATAAACTAACTTGGGTCACGAACGGATGCTTTGACTGTATAACCCCTCTCGAGCAAGAATTTGACGATCCATGAGGCAATGAAACCTGATGCTCCTGTTACACATACGGTCTTCATTATTGCAACTAACTACTCTCTCTTTCTCAACCGATTTTAACCCCAACCAAAAACAAGAGTTTTAGAGTTTTTCAAACACTCCGAATTTTATTGTTTTGTACCTCATATATTTTCTTAATTAATTTTTATATATTTTTTCCCTCATTAATCATTTTTTTTAAAACAAATAAGCGTAAAAAACAAAGTGAAAAAAAAAAAAAAGTGCAAAATTTAGCAAGTAAATTGAAAACATTTTTTTTAATAAGAAAAGTTGAAAAAAAAGAAACTAAATTTTTTAATGAAAAAAAGTTGAAAAAAAAAAACTTCAGTTATTAATGAAATACATAAACTCAACATAAAAGAGGAATATAATAAGTTCTCACCCATTCCTGTGGACTAATGAGTCGCTGGGATACCTGCTTAATTTTACTGTGGTCCAAGGCCGAGTATTGGACTCGAGTAATCTTAAACCGTTCCAAAAACCACATCGAATTCACTATGAACCGAATAACTGTAGACTATTTGACTTTGTCCAAACCGAACCGAAAAAATAATTTGTACAGTTTTAGAGATTCCACAAATATCCGTGCCGAGTATCGAACCATCTCATACTTTACCGATCCAAAGAACCGAAATTAAAATAGAATTATAATATTAGATATGTCTTGTTCATAGATATTATATAAACTTAATCCTATATAATTTGAGTATCTTTAAAATCTTATTAATAACTTAAATTTTAGTCTTAATAATACTTGATCTACAATTTATTAAAAAGCATATTTACATTCCATCTTATAATTAAAATGGTATGAAAAACTAAAGAAATACCTTAAAAAACAATTATATTATAATTTATTTGAATATCAAAACCATTAGTTGCACAAATTTAGTTTTATCTAAAATTTTGAGTTACTTCAATTTTTCTAAAGTTGATTTCGAATAAAATATTTAATATGCTAAGTATTGATCATTGTAAATTTAAAATAATATATATATATATATATATATACATATATCAAAATTTGAAAATAACTAGATAATTATTCGAAAAAAAAAAATTGAAAATTAATTCAAAATCTCCATAGCTCCGAACCATACCAAACCAAACTCCATCCCGATAGTATTGAATATCGTATTGAACTGATATTTTGTTACGATTATGGAGATTGAATTTTACTGATCTACGAATTTTGATACAGAGAATTTCTTAATCTCCGAACCTTACTGGGTCCATGTTCAAGATGATAAATACTTTTTTAACCCCATCACAGTGGTTAAAATGAGCCTTGATAAAGTAAAAAGTAAAAATCCAAGCCAAGTGCTGATCTCATTTTTCAAACTTCTCTTTCAACATAAGACTTGTCTGTTATAAGCTAGTAAAGGGCAATCACCATCCTCAGTTTCCTCTCTTTTCTTTGCTACTTTTCTATTAGAGCATTTTCGACAAACCTTGCCGTGAGTATAAAGAAGACAATTGAGATCAAACTTCAGTTCACTCGGAATCCTTTGGTTGAGATGAAGATACGTGCTTTTAGTGTCTGCCATTGGTGGCACCCATCGCATAGTTTTAGCTATCTGAAAAACCTGAACAAAATATCTGAGAGTTGTAAATAATTGCTCAATTTTTTATTTATTTATTTTTTTTCTTGTTTTGTACTTGGGTTGAAAGAAAAATCGAGAAAGACACGCCAAGTACTCACATGTGTGTCGACAGGGAAATCATCGTGCTGTAAATAAAACATCAACACACACGACACCTGCCACAAATTATTTCACAAACGGGCATTAACAAAGTAATTTCTGCAAGATTAGTATCCAGCAAAAGATAAGCCATATAATCTAACATGAAAAACATTTCTATTATACAATCATTCATATAGTTTTGTGTTGGCATTTTCATATAATTTCCACACCTATGCACTAAAGGACCAATTGCAAGATTGTTTTACAGCGGGTAAATCGACTATTTCCTTCAGGTAAAAGAGTTATGAAATGGTGAATGATCAGACATCAAATAACAAAACCCCATTAACAGTTAAACAAGTGTAGATGAGCATTAGCAATTTTTTAACTAATCAATCAATTTACTGGAACTCAATTCGGTCACTTCCAAAATAAGGTGATATGTAGAGGCAGAGAAATTACTGTCTTTGGACCGATTCCTTTGAAAAGAGAAAGCTCTGACTTGACATCCTCAATAGACAATTCTCTTAAATATTCCATGCACAGTTTCCCTTTTTTCTCGAGCAATAGGCTTAACAAATTCTTTATACAAGCAGACTTTTTTGGAGCTAGGCCTCCACATCTTATAGCATCCTCAATGTTCTTCGACTCAGCCGCAAGAACCTTTAAAACAAATTGCAGGCTAAGCACAGAAAAAAGCAAAAGGAAAAAAGAAATATAGCAATAATTAATAATAGAAAAGGATTATTACGAGCAGGGCAGAAACCAACATCTTAAGATGAACAAACATAAACAACCTAGCAATCAGTATCTGCAAATAGGAAGCTATTAGGTGGACGCTAACATGACAAAAATTACGAAAATCGATGTTAAAAATCATCCTAGGTTACTAAAAATATCGTAAATAAAAATAGCATTAACCGTTGGTGTGTGTGAGTGTGTGTGACCTGACGATCTTAACCCGCATAGGGAATTAAATTTTCCGGCCACCTGATTAGCTGTTTCGGCAAACTTTCAAACAACTCACTAGCACAAGTTTCTTCACAAATTACCACAAACTAATCACCCATGAAGAATTAATCAACAAATCACGAGTAACTAGTAAAAATACAGTCTTTGATGAGCATTCTACAAATGCTAAAGTTTAATCAACAATCAAGCACTACGCTCACAAGTCACAATACAACACCAAGACACATCGAACACATGTCATAGAATAAAGAAAAAAAACAAACACAAGATAGAATAATTAATAAATCCCTTACTGCAGAAAATCTTCATAGGTAACTTCGAGAAACACGATTTAAAGCTTCAAGCTTTAAACTTTCTCGGGTCAAGACTAATGTAACCAAAAACCCACAAAGCAGAAAAGGTAAATAAGTTAAGAAGACGAGGAAACAGTCGAAGGAAATGCTTACATACATCTTCCCAAGCAGGAAAAGCAGTTTTAAGTGAAGCAAAAGCCCTTTCCGAATTAAGCTCTGTAGTATTCTGGGATAGTATGGTTTTCACCAGACCATTCAAGACACTCTCATCCCTGTCAAGATCGCCGTCGTACTTCGAAAGCCCGAGATTGTCTGAATCTTTGAGTTGGGATTTTGTTTTCAGCCTCCGGTCGCGGTATTTGATGAATTCTTTTGGGAAGCCGTGGAGGGACAGGAGGTCGTCTCTCACGGAGCGGCATTCTTCGGGGGTAGGCCGCTGGTGGTCCGGAAATGGGCTTCCGGCGGCGGCAGCGGATTTGGGAGATCTTGGGGAGGATTGTGGGTGGGGTTGCTTTCTCTTGCGAGCTGCGCGCATTTTCTCGTGTGTGTCGTTGCCCGTGAGTATGTTGATTTTCACATTAAACCTTGAACATTTTAAGGGTAAATTAAATAAATAACATTGTATAAATCTACTTTGATAAACATGTCTATTTTTTCTGAAAACGTTATAATTAAAATTATGATATATACAAGTATAAAATTTGATAGTATAAGTGTGAATTTTTTTTTTTTTTTACAGAATAGTAAGGACCAACCAACCAGCCTAACGATTAAACTGTCTCATACAATAATTTATATTGACATATAATGAATGAGACAAATAACATACATATTGAATTATGATATAAACAAGTGTAAAATTTGATAGTATAAGCGTGAAATCTTTTTACAGAATAGTAAGGACCAACCAACCAGCCTAACGATTAAACTGTCTCATACAATAATTTATATCGACATATAATGGATGAGATAAATAGCACATGAGTTGTTGATTTTGAAAGAATTAATCAATTGAAATGCCGGCTTTTATTAACAAAAATGTATGATTATATGAAATGTTAAACTTTTGTTTATAATATTTTCTTTAGTGTTACAGTTTCATTTAAAAATATACATATGTATTAAAAATATATGACTGACTAATCGTTAAGCGTGCTCAACATCCTTCTTATTGATATTATTATGACTACACAAAATTTAATAATCCGAGATATACTATCTAGTCATCAAATTAGCTTATACATGCACGTATATTGACACGATACATTAATTCCTTCCTAATCCTTAACCAAACAAACATTTGAAAAAAATCTCATCACAACGTGAGAACCTCAATCTTGCATTGAATATTATTCCCATTATTACTTATTTATTTGTTTCTCGTGATCATGAACGTGTAGGCGACCACCCTTAATGTGCTCCCTTACCAACTTATTCTTATTCTACTTGAAATAATTTTTCTTTTCCTCTTCACACCATATATATATACTTGCCATATTTGGACCATTTTCATACAAAAAAGAACTTAACTTCAACTCCAAATAGCCCAAGAAAATGTCTAGCCTTACACCACAAGTAGTTTTAGCTCTATTAGTTGGCCTACTTGCTTTGAATTCATGCAGCGTTCAATCGTTCGACTATGGAGATGCCCTCGACAAGACTTTATTGTTCTTCGAGGCCCAAAGGTCCGGCAAACTACCCGTGACCCAACGTGTAAAGTGGCGTGGCGATTCGGGCCTTCACGATGGATATGCTCAAGGGGTAATTAAACCTTAACATTACAAAACTTAGAAATTTTTTGTCAAAGTTTTGATTTTGTACAACTTACCTGAATTTCGGCAAGCGTTTAAACCGAACTCTTTTTACAGCATTACCGTGATTTATTACAACTTGGGTATTCGCTACATGTGCAAATATACCCAAGGGGTAAAGCTTAACAAGATTACAAAAGTTGAACCTTTAATTTTTTGGAAGTTTTTGAGTATTGTTTGTAATGTTAATTTAAAAAATCGTACTTTTTGCAATACTTTTTACGTATCGAACACCGAGNATAGCGCAAGACGAATTTTGGCTAGTCATCTAAAACTGAACTTTTACAATTTCACTTGTAATTTCTTACAACTTATGTATTTGCTACATTTGCAGGTGAACTTGGTCGGTGGATACTATGATGCCGGTGACCACGTGAAATTCGGGCTTCCGATGGCTTTTACGGTCACAATGTTATCGTGGGCCGCTATCGATTTCAAGAAAGACTTAATCAGTCTAAACCAATTAGGACACACTCTTGAAGCAATCAAATGGGGCACTAATTATTTCATAAAAGCAAATCCTCAGCCTTATGTCCTCTGGGCACAGGTACAAGTTACAATTTTCTTACTTTATAGTTAAATGTCACAAGACATTATCAAAAGATTGGTCAAATCAAATGCTTGTTAAACAAAATAACTTAAAAGTTTAAACTATGGCCTTTAACTAATTTTTTAAATTTTTTCGATCGATTTTAACGGTGTTTAGGTGGGAGATGGAGGGTCGGATCATTATTGTTGGGAACGTGCGGAAGATATGACGACATCAAGAACGGCTTACAAACTCGACCCAGAAAATCCCGGGTCAGATCTTGCCGGAGAAACTGCAGCCGCCTTAGCCGCAGCCTCGATTGCTTTCGGGCCGTTCGATTCTGCCTATTCAAATCTTCTACTAGTTCATGCTAAACAGGTGTGTCATTTAATATTTTACTGCAATTTCATTCATTTGAGGACTAAAATTGCAACAATTTCCCAAATTTCCGAATTTTCGATCATTTTGTTTCAATTTCAGCCATTTGAATTGCAACAAAATATTAAATGACAGAACCAAAATGCGACAAGTTGTAATATTGGGAATAAAATTGCAACGACATTAAACCAGCAGGACTAAAAATGCATTTTCTGCATACGAATGAATAAAGGCATATATTTTAGTCTAGTTTCTAAATTTTCCTATGTAATATACAAGAAATTAGATGTTATATTCTTTAACTTGTGATTTTCTTGTCTGTTTTTTTTTTTGTCAGATTTTCTCATTTGCAGATAGATTCAGGGGACTCTTCATCGACTCCATAGGGAATGCCAGGCAGTTCTATACATCTTCTGGTTATAATGTGAGTCTCTAGCTTATTTATTCTTTTATTCTGTTTCAACTCAAATTACACAAAATTTCCCCTGATTTTTCATTCTTTTTGTTTTGTTTTGTCCTAGGATGAACTATTATGGGCTGCTACATGGCTTCACAGAGCTACAAATGAAGAGTATTACTTGAAATATGNAAAAAAAAAAAAAAAAAAATAGGTTTTGCTAGATGGAGCTGGTGGACAATACGCCTCCACACTAGAACAGTATCGAGCCAAGGCCGATTATTTTACGTGCGCTTGTCTGCAAAAGAACGCTGGCTATAACGTGCACTTGACTCCTGGTTAGCATATATACATTTAATTCAATTTTTTTCCTAATTTGTATCGTCCATTTTCCACATTTATGTAGATTTTTGTTTAACATTTTTTTTTTTTTTTAATTTTCAATTANTTTTAATTTTCAATTTAGGTGGGCTTGTGTATTTACAAGAATGGAACAATATGCAATACCCTGCCTCAGCTGCATTTCTTCTTGCTGTCTACTCTGATTATCTGTACAAATCCAAAAATGTAGTCGTCAAATGTCCAGATGGTCAACTCCAAGCACAAGACCTCATCAACTTTGCAAAATCACAAGTAATTACGTGTCGATTTGATTTTCTACCTGCGATGATCATTTATGATCAATGATCGTTCGTAAATCGTAACTTGTGATTATTACAAAAACCGTAGTTTTTTAGTTTCGAATTTTGTTAAATAATTCTAATTTTTTGTAACAGGCTGATTACATTCTTGGAAAGAACCCAAAATCGATAAGCTATTTGGTGGGTTATGGACAAAACTATCCAATTCATGTCCATCATAGAGGAGCTTCAATCACATCAATTTCCCTTCTCCAATCTTCGGTTGGTTGTGTCGAGGGATTTGAGGTTTGGTACAAAAGGCCCAACCCCAATCCAAATGTAGTTTATGGAGCATTAGTCGGAGGCCCAAATGCCAATGATGAGTTCTCGGATGATCGGTCTAATTATGAACAAACCGAGCCCACTTTATCTGGCACTGCTCCCTTAGTTGGGCTTTTCGCAAGATTGTACAGCCTGCCTGGAAATTCTGCAGGTAAAACTACATAAATGCCCTCCTCGTTTGTTTTTTTTTTGGTTATGTTTGATACAACTGATTTTTTTTTTTCTTTTAACTGATTTTTCACCAGGTTCAAATGGTCATGGATTGCCAAGACCTTCAACTCCTTACCACAAATTACCACAAGGTTTGATTTTACCTTATGAGATTTTCCATAACTTAATTTTTGCAATACAATTTTAAACATGAATTTTAAACATGTTAATTTCAACAATCTTACTTTTTACAATATATTTTACCTATCGAATACCGACAAGTCGTAAAAAAAGATGGCATAAGACGAATTTAGACTAGTGTCATCTAAAACCGAACTTTTAAAACACTTGTGATTTATTACAACTTGGGTAACTTGCTGAGGTAGCAAATACCCAAGGGGTAAAACTTAACATTACAAAAGTTAATTTTTTGGTAGATTTTTTTAGTATTGATTCTAATGTTAATTTAAAAAATCTTACTTATTGCAATATATTTTACCTGACAAATCGAAAATAAGATGGCGCAAGATGAATTTCGACTAGAGTCATTTGAAACCGAACTTATACAACACATGTGATTTATTACAACTTGGCTATTTGCTACATTTGAACTTGCTACATTTCAACTAGAGTCCTTTTTTTTTGCATTGTTCTTACTTTTTATATTGGTTTTGTTTGATACAACTGTTTTTTTAAACTGATTTTTCAGGTCCAAATGGTCATGAATTGCCAAAACCTTCAACTCCTTACCACAAACCACAAGGTTTTTTCTTTACCTTATGAGAATTATTCATAATTATATCTTATATAGTAGGCAATGAAACAAATGATTACTTAACATAACTTTTGAGTGTAAAAATGTTGCGTCTCATACTAACTTTTCAACTTCACTCGTTTTTTTTTCCTCAGTTGTCCCAGTTGAATTCATCCACACCATAACCAACTCGTGGACCGTTGGCAAAGAAGGCTTTTATCGGCACAAAGTCATAATCAAGAACGTCTCGAATAAACCCATTGTTGAGTTGAAGTTGTACTTAGAAAATTTAAGTGGGTCACTTTGGGGTCTAAGCCCAACACAAGAGAAGAACACTTATGAACTTCCTACATGGCTTAAAGTGCTTGAGCCTGGCAAAGAATGCACTTTTATATATATTCAAGGTGGTGCTCAAGCCAAAATTTCGGTACAAAGCTACCATTGATCGAGAAAGAAAAAGAACGATTTTATTGGATTTGAGCGATATATAAGATTTTTCGAATTTGTGATTTTGGTGTTTTTTTCTTTCTTTCTTTCCTTCTTTATTTAGTTTCATGTTTTTCTTGTAGATTATATATAAGTGAGACTTGGGAGATATATATATATACTATTGTGATCCTTGTAGTGTAATGTTAAATATTGTATGGGCAATGATAATCTCATCACATTTGGATGCATGATCACATATTTTCATTCACTTATGTGGATGGATAATTTTACCTTAAAGATGTTCATACACTTGTGGAAGAACAATGAAAATGTGTTTATTGATTGTGGATTTTTGTGAAATTTTAATATTAAATGACATTTTAATATAAAAGAAAACCTTTTGAGACTTCATTAACTTTCTAGATAAGCTAGCTTTACCTAGATGCATTAATGTTACAAGGATTTTAATTTTGTAAAGCAGGCCTATTTTGAAAGAGAAATTTAAGATAAAAATAGATATGGAATTCTAAAAAGAAACTAAAATAGTTGAAAACGTGAGGAATTAGTTGGTTCTTTTGTAATAATCTATCATTATATAAAAAGAATAACCTTTTTACAAATTTAGAAACTTTTTCCCGCCAAAATCATTAAATATATCCTAATATAGTAATTGTTGGACAAATCTGAATAGGCAAAAAAATCGGCTCATTTTTTTTAGTAAAACCGTTGTTTGACAATAAATATTTGTTTTTTTTTTTTCCTATTTTTAGGATACATCTACACGTTTATCTCTTCTGTTACAAAATCCCATTGCATACGATCTCACGTGTTTAAAAAATCTCATCCCTTATCTATACAGATTTAAAAAAATAAAATAAAAAGAAACCAATTCATAATTACTACTAGAAATCCATTATTTTTAAAAAGAAAAAATAAAATAAAATAGAAACTAATTCATAATTACTACTGGAAATCCATTATCTACTTTAAGAAGCTAATTTTTATCGGTCTAATTACTAATATTTTTACAAATATTATAAGCTAATCGGTCTAATTACTACTATTTTTACAAATATTATAAGCTAACCATACAAAAAAGTATAATAATAATTTTGAAATGGTGTGTAATCAAAATTTTTTGTATTCTCTTATACAAAATAATTTTACATTGTTTGGCCCTAAATCTTTAATTTATAATTATTAAGTATTGTTTATCCTTCTTTTTAATTTATAATTATTTTTTTTGCTTCCTATTTTTAAATAGGAACAATAGTAGTTTCCACTTCCGTCATTGAGTCACTCAAACTCGAGGTCTATTTAAAATATTATTAATTTAATATTGTTTCCGTACATCGCACGGGGTATACACTAGTTAGTTTGTAAACGTGAGGAAATAGTTGAAGAATCAGTTTGTAATAATTACACCGTGTCGCCTTGATTTCAACCTGTGGAATTAGTTGGTTCTTTTGTACTTTTCAACATCACACCATAAATTTAAATTTATACTAACTCCCATTTTTTCTAAATATATTTTTGGTTTTATCAACAATTAACCAAATAAATAACGTATTGGATCTTTTGTACATATTTTTTCATTATTACCTTAATAAATACACTACGTCTTTTCATTTTCACTATTCATCTTTTTTCAAAACATCAATTTCTATCCTCATTAATAAGGGCTATTATTGCCAAAAAAAAAATCTGAATTACTGTGCAACTTCTCAAAACGACACTATTAAAAATAGGAGGGAGTAAAATTTTCTTCAACAAATCTTCACTAATTAGTAATAGTAAGTAAAGTCGATTTTACGAGGAGTATAAACTAAATTGTAATTAATAAATTGATTTAACCTAATAAACCAATAAAGATGGGGATTATTTTTATAAAAATAAAAGTAACAAAAGAAAATATTAATCAAATATAATTATAGAAGTTTATATATCATTCATTTATATATAAGCTTAATCATTCATATTTATAATCTTTCTATTTTTCTATTGCATCAATCTTAATCATTAAACTCCAATATTAATCATTAAACTCCATCTCATATCCATCCAAAATCTCAAAATTATTTCATAAACAATTTTTTCCACTCTATAACTCACTTTCCAAAATAATATATATCCAATCGCACATTAAGGGGTGATTGGATATGAATTCAACTAGTAAAAAACTGATTATTTTTTAACTATAGTTAAATTTGAAAAAAAAGTGGTATGGTTAATTGTTAGTGAATATATTAAAATAATATTTAAAATAAAATAATTAAAGTTGGTTTGATGTAAAAGTAGGAGAAAATGATTGGAATTAATAGTTAGTTAAAATTATGTGAGTAGATGAATAGTGAATTAAAGTTGATGTGATGTGTAAGAATGATTGGTTGATATTATTTAATTATATTGATAATATTGGAGATAGTGGAGTTGAGTTAAAGTTGAATTAAATTTGAGTTTTGATTAGTTTTTTTACTGTAGAATTTGTATACAATAGCCCCTAAGTATTCTGTTAGACTGACGTAACCAATATATCACCGACAACTCTTTCTTCAAAATATCATACTTTAATATAGTAACATAAACAAAAAATGTATGCATTTTCTTTCTTTCTTTTTTAACATAGTGATGAGGTTTTTTTACACGAGAATTTATGTTAGTTTAATTATTGATATTATTATTTATTTTTTCCTTTCAAATTAAGTGAAACTAAAAGTTCACTTATTTATTGTTGCATGGCTTCTTATTAGCACCTTGAATTGGTGTGTGGTAACGGTGGATGACTTAGACTTTGTCATGAAAAGGAGCCAACAAAAAATGATAAGGTTTCAATTGTTGGTCTTCAATGTGACAAGTTTCTTGCTATTCTTAAATTCACTATTCTGAGGAAAATGAACTGACTCCACCGCGTCAAAATCAGTGAACGAGGTGATGCAAGACATTCGAGCTGAACATTTTTAAGTAGGAAGAATTGAACAAATTATGTGTCAAAATAAGGTCTGTAAGATGTCATAAAAAAACATCTTGATAGGTAAAAAAATATGAGCATGTTATATATATTTAATCGTGTATTTTTATATGTTTAATTTACTCGCGTGTCTATATTTTTTTTCTACTTATTTATTATTTGATGGGTCATTGTGCTTTGATTATTTTATACTTTATTTTCAGTATTTTGTAGTATTTTCGTAGACCCATAGCAATGGACCAGAGTTCACTCGAGTCATTATTGGACCTCCCAATAACAGGTCAATTATCTTGAGTTGGGACAGAATGAATTAGAGGCAATTTTGATTCATGGTATTTATTTTTAATGATTATGAATTGTGGATGTTCGGTTTAGTTACGCCATCTACTTTGGGTATTCATAGTTAGTTGTTATATTTGAGACTTTAATCCGTAAATGTTATTGTTTCTTTGTTTTAGTAGTAAACTATGGGTCGTAAACGGTCTGAACGTGCATCCGTTGATTAGAGCAATCTATTTTTGTAGGAAATAATGTTTGCACTAAATTTGAAGAGATTATTTTGGGTTGTCCACTAGTTAAATTTAGTCGAATAGCTTATTTTGATCATATATTCAGTAAAATAAAATTCGATTGACAGAGATTGTTGTTAATTAGAGTTGGTGATTCATTATCAGTATTGTTAAAATTAATTAATGATAAATTTAGATTGTTGATAACTGAAATGAATTTTATTGAGAATGAGCAATAATTATTTATTTTTTATTATTTAATTGTATTGATAATATTGAGAAAAAAAAAATGTACAAGATGAATAGTTATTTTTCTTTAAAAAAAAAAAAAGAATTTGAACCCAAGCATTTGTTCCGTCCAAAAAATATTATACAAGACAAAATTAAAACAAAAAAAATATACATATATATATATTAATATCTGAAAGCTCTCTTAATGTCTATCTAATCTCACTATAAATCATTTCAAACCAACTAAACACATTTCTTTAGATGAATTTTTAAACAAATCGTTTGCGTCGGTTGCATTTTATCAACCAAAATCAATTCATATTCCGAAGAGTCAGAATTGTTTTGATATGATATGATTGACGCCCAAAAATTAGCACCACTTGTTATAAGCTTGAAATTGCTTACTACTGTTGAAAGAAAGCGTGCTAATTAATCAGTTCTCTCAAAACTACATCCCACCAATAAAAAAAACGTGTTAATCATGTCCCTAAAAACGTGTTAACAACTTGTTGTGAGAGTGACATAAATGACCAATGTTCAATTATTGGCACTCCCATTGTTGCTCTATTTAAGCTCACCACACTTCCATAAGATCAATTGCATCACCACAAAAGGAAAAGGAAACCCAATAAAAAATAAAAAATAAAAAAAATAGAACTATTTGAGTATATATAGTCAATCAAATGTCTAACACCATCAAAATGTTTATGGTGAATGACCAAAACATAGGGACTAAAAATCCATGGCGAATTGACATGAAAACCTCACAAAGGTTGTTTCGTGTGTCGAATTCTTACTCTGTTAACGACTTTAAGCATCACTACTCGCCATTACAATGTAAGGCCATGGCCTCAGTTACGACTGTTGACCAAATTAGACGACGATCGGGAAACTACAAGCCTCCTCTTTGGAATTTTGATTTTATTCAATCTTTGAGGACTGAATATAAGGTACACTTTTTTTTTTAACTTACACANTGGTATTTCAATCATCGAATGTGTCATGTCATTGTTCAATTAAGTTATTTCTTTTAAAAAAAAAAAACAAAAAATATGTCATCGCATTTATGCATATCTATTCACAAACATACTTAGAAACCTAAACAATAAAAACGAAATAGAAAAAATAGAAAGGAAAAAATGAATTGATGTATTTATTGGAAATTGAATCTATCGGGACTGGCGGGCTCGAATTGTAATAGTCAACAATATTAAGATAAGGCTAACAACACCCTACTGTGTAACATAACGAACGAACTAAAAATTCAACCTTTACGTCTGTTTATTATACAATTTCTGTACTCTAAATCTAAACTACTATATGAATTTTCTTTCTTTTGTTTGGAGGGCTTTAATTATTTTTCAAATTTTTATGCACAGGAAGAAAAGCACTCGAAAAGAGTAACTGAGCTAGTGACTCAAGTTAACAAATTATTGGATGAGAAAATGGAGCCCATTCAACAGCTGGAGTTTATTGATGACCTGTCAAGGCTTGGCATATCTTATCATTTTGAAGACAAAATCATTCAAATCTTAAATCGTGTTTACATGGAGCGCTTATATAATTACACAATTTGTGAAGGGGATTTGTACTCAACAGCCCTTCAGTTTAGAGTCCTCAGACAACATGGTTTTCTCGTCTCCCAAGGTGATAATTAAATTTAATTTCTTATATAGATATACCATATGCATGTACTAATTAAAATTGCCGCTTGTGTGTGCAAATTGCAATAAGTTTAGTTTACTATATTCTGCAATATAAGAGGTTTAATTTGGAAAGTTACATTAAACTCAGGAAAAAAAAAAAACATATAATTAAGTTCGAGGATTTGACTCTAGCTACCAATCATTGTACTTCAGTCATTGATTATTTTATAAATATACATATGCATGTACTAAAATTTCCTCTTGTATGTGCGATAATTTTAATTTATTATATTTGAAATATAGGATGTTTAATTTGAAAAGTTACTTTAAATTCGTTAAAAAAACATCTAATTAATTTCGAAGATTCAACTTTAACTATCAATGATTGTACTTCAGCCATTGATTCTTATACAGTTAAATCAACGTACACATATTTACTCTACTTGGTGATTGTATTACAATCACATGATATTTTACCGTTAGATCAACACATATGTCTTACAAAATTGGCAACCAATTTTATGTAAATATTGGTCGGATTTGGAACTAATTATTGAGTATTTTTAAATTTAGTGCGCATTATAGTTAATGGCCAAATTTTGCAATCGTTCAGAACCCAATGTAATTTTCTGACTAATTCGACCCTACATGTATCACCCTTAATTTGCACACAGACACACACATCCACATGGGTGTGTGTAATCAGAGGTGAAAAGGCACAGCTTATTATTAATGGGCCGTGTGCTCTGTTGCTTTTCAGAGCTGATCACATGAAATTGGGTCCTTCGTATGGCCCAACTTGACTTGTCAGGCCTTAAATATGACTTTTTCCACATGTCTTGTTTCTCTATCTATATATAACTTTTTAATTTGGGCCAAGAAAAATTAATTCGAAATCGAAAAATTGAGTCAACCCGTGCAATTTGGCATGAGATTGTCGGCAGTTATATTTAAATTTAAGTTATGTAGCATAAGATTTAAGTTAGAACTGCAAAGAAGCCTTAATGGTGATTATATGATTGCCTCCAAGTAATTTGACAAACTCAGAATTACTTTAAGGACTAGTACTTATTAACTAGACTAAAGTATACCAAAATATGATACCATTTTGATTTATTTATAACTAGTAAAAATGAACCTAAAACTTTCCCATATAATATATGCAGATGTGTTTGATGCTTTCAAGAACGAAAATGGCGATTTCGACCTATCGAGCCTTGGCACGGACAATAACAAAGGCTTGTTAGAGCTATACGAAGCTTCTTTCCTCTCAACCGAAGGCGAAGAGACCCTTGAGCTAGCAAAAGAATTCACAAAAAATGTTCTAAAGAGCAAACTCGAATTATTCGACCATGCATTCGAACACGACCAATATCTTTTTTCATTGGCTCGTCGTTCTCTAGAAGTGCCCAGCCATTGGAGGATTCCAAGACTAGACGCAAGATGGTTCATGGACACTTACAAGACGAGACCGGACATGAATCCCATGTTGCTCGAGCTTGCAAAGTTGGATTTTAACATTATTCAAGCCACACATCAACATGAACTACAACTTGTCTCAAGGTTAGTTAATTATAATTACTATATATACTTGTAATTATAGGCTAGTTAGTTCTTGACTACAAGAAAATGTCAAAATAGCTACAAATGTTACCAACAGAAACTTTTTGTTGGTAAATAACAACATATTACCTGCAAAAAATTATAAATTTGAACAAAACTATACAATGACACTAAATCAACAAATTAATCTCCAACAAAAAAGAACACTAACAAATATTTGTAGACAGTTTGTATCTATATACCAACAAATATAGACGATTTGGTCCTCTAAACGGGCTAATGCATATGTGTATATATAGATGGTGGGAACAAACGGGCTTAGCTAAGACGTTGCCGTTTGCAAGGGATAGAGTTGTGGAGTGTTACTTGTTGGCTATTGGAGACCTTTTCCAGCCTCAATATGGCTACTCGAGAATTACGAATGCTAAAGTCAATGTTTTGGTCACGATAATCGACGACATGTTTGATGTGTACGGGACCTTAGACGAGCTCCACCTCTTCAATGATGCCGTTCAAAGGTTAGTTAATGTGTCCTATGGTCTAAATAGTACAATTAACTCGTCGTGAATTGCTTCTCGAATTTGATTTTTTTTTTTTTACTTCATTTTGTTATTGTAGATGGGATGTTGATGGAATCGAGAAACTTCCCCACTATATGCAGATGTGTTTCCTCGCACTCAACAACTTTGTCAACGAGATGGCATACGATGTTCTCAAAGAACACGGTGTTTTCGTCATTCCACATTTGCGAAGATCGGTAATTAGACTTGTTAGTCGTTTTCTTTGTTCGATTTTACATCGCATCCAACTATATGGTGCATTTTATTGCAGTGGGCCGATTTGTGCCAAACATACATACAAGAGGCCGAGTGGTTTTCGGTCGGACACAAACCGACGCTTAAAGAATATATCAACTCGGCATGGATTTCGATATCGGTCCCTGTAATGCTCTGCCACTCGTACTTTCTTGTGACCGATGAACCAATCGAGAACGAGGTCGTTCGAAGCTTGTTTAAGCACGACAATATAGTTCGTTTATCGGGAATGGTTGCGCGTCTTGCAAACGATTTAGGAACATCAATGGTTTGTATTCTTATTATAATTTTGAAAAAATTCTATGGAGTCATCCACCACTTAATATATTGATACATGTCCATGTTGCATCTATTGTAGGACACGTGTTAATATACTATTGGTAAATAAGTGTGGATGGCTCAATAAGTGGAGCCATCCGATGAGTTCATAACAAACTGTATAATTTCGTCATATAATTAGCTTTATATATATATGCTATGTTCTGTTTTCTGTTGCTTTTATCGAGCTTGGTTTGTTAGGATGAGATGGAAAGAGGAGATGTGCCGAAATCCATTCAATGTTACATGAACGAGACTGGTTCGAGTCGGGAGGAGGCTCGGGAGTTCATAAAATCTTGGATTTGCAACTTGTGGAGAAAGATAAACGAGGCTCGAATTGAGAATCATCCAATATTCCCAAAGAATCTTGTGAGGGTTGCAGTTGATTTCGCTCGGATAGCGTTGTATGTGTACCAGTATGGGGATGGGCACGGGACTCAGGATCCCAAGACCAAGGCTAAGGCTCGTATTTCGGATTTGTTGTTTAGCCCTATTCAGTAAAGTTCGGAAAATTGTGTGAACAGAAAAAATAAAAATCATGTTCTAATTCTTGTTTCATTTCGAAATTGGAAAAATCTAGTCAGACTAGTTCCTAGTGTGAAATTGTCATTTGATTGTGGACTATGGAAAATAATTTTAAGAGTATTTAATTTGAAATATTTAAAATTCGACGGTATTTAATTGAAATTTTAAAAATATTTAAAAAATCATAAGGTATTAATTAGTTCATCTAGCCCGCCTCGTCCCGCCCCACCCCACCTTGACCCGCGGCCTGCGCAGGCTAGCCCACTTAGGCTCGTTGCCCAATTTTTTAGGCCTGTCCAATCTCGTCGGACCAAATTGACAACTCTAGTTGTATATATATTAACTGAGTATGCAAATAGTACATACAACACGTATTTGAAAATATAATTATGTGTATCCATCATGGTCCACTTATCCTATTTCTATCGCTAATAACTACTATTGATAAATATCAGGCATATTTTTCACATGTTGATTTATTTATGACATCATGACAAGACCTATATTCAAAGTCAACAATTAAACCTAACATTGGATTATTCTTTAATTTAATTATACAAATTTATTGATGATTACCTTTGTGATGTATGGATGGAGTTAATGAATTTTTAAAGTATGTTTAAGGACAAAACTAATATTTATTAATTATCAGTGTGCAGTTTAAACTGTTTAATTTTGTGTTTCTGCAAGTACTTTTAATTCATTCATTTTCATATATTTTTCTTATCATTTTGATAACTTTAAAAAATGAATATAATAATTTTAAGCTTATGAAATGTGACATTTACATCTAAACGTAAAGTAAAAATACAAGTGACGCAACGTCTAGATGGATTAGGCGGTGACGGGGCTATTTCAAGAACTTCTAAATATATTTTTTTAAATAATAAAAATAATTTAAATTTTTATGCATGGAATATACATTAATTATATAATAAAATTAATAATAATCATATAAAAATAATTCACTAACTATGAATGTATGTGATTTTGCATTATCATTGTATTTGACTGTATTAAATAATTCATCTTATATGATATATCTTATAAATTATGCATGACAATAAATATAAATATTTTTTGTTAATATTTTCACATCTCACCTGGGCGCTAGGTCCTAGTTCATTGCCTAGCGAGCATTTAACGTTAGACATTGGCTACAAGCCATAAATCTAAGAATTTGAGGAATAGAAAGAAAAGTCGACAGTTACCAGAAAGAAACAATATTCTCGAAGAAAAAGTGAAAGATGGTATTTTAACATAGATCATGCTATAGTAACATAATGTAAATTTTTAACATAATACATATGTAGCAAGATTATGTGGTCTTACACATCAAGCAACCTTAAAATCAACAAGTTCTACCCTCACATATCTCTATTATGTCAATAGAGCATTATTCGTCTGAACATAAACATATGGGCTATGCAAGAGATTAGGAAAACGGGCTAGGTAAATTGATTGGGCCTTATACCAGAACTGCATAAAAATGAAGTTGATAGCCAAAATTTGGATACATATGTTATGCTATGTTCGGTTCGATTTTTTCCTACATCGAATCAGTTCATTTTGGTCTATTTTTTAATTAATAAAATATATCAATCCTAATGGAAGGGTGAGTGGTCAATATAAAAACAATATGTATCACAAATGAAATGTATATATTTATCATTGAATTGTATAATACGAACAATTAAGATAAATTTTGGTGTGAATCAACACAATGTTATGCGGATCGACAAGTAATATACATACTTATTATACTAGGAAGATTTTTTATATTTATTTATATTATTTTTTAAAGTATGACATTAGAGTTGTATTAAAAAAGTATGACTTAATACTTAGTGAAAATATTTTATTTTTTAATAGAAAAAAGGCTTCTATTTTATAAAGGATTTTATATTATTACAAATTTTATTTTATTTTTATCTCCAATTTCGAGTACGGTGCGCAAAAGATAATGGCATCCTAGGATAATTTATCTCTATAAATACGNAAAAGAAAAAGAAAAAGAAGAAAAAAAATCAGACTGACCTTGTGGGTTTGATTGATCAACCAATCCAAGTCAAATCTCAATCATGTCGTCGATCCAAATCCCAAGTCGGCAGCTTTTCATCGACGGTCAGTGGCGTCAGCCCGTCACTGGAAAACGCATTCCGGTCATCAACCCCGCCACCGAAGAGATTTTAGGTTCATCCTCTCGCTTATTTGCTCTGTTTAACACTGACTTGTAAAGTCTTGATTTTTCGTTTTGGGCGTTTGTGTATTCTACTTACAAGCTTGATATTTTCTTCGTCTGAACTTTGGTTTTGTTTTTGTTTGGTTTTATTTTTCTGGTGAAATAATGGAAATAGGTGAAACTTTTGAGGTTGTACTTCAATATTTTGTACTGGGTTCAGTTCAATTTTATATGAGCAGATGAACATATAGAATTCATGGTGATCTGTTGTTGCTGTTGTGATGATGATGCCGTTGTTAAGAATGCAAAGGCAAGGGTTTGTTTCTTTTTATGTTTTCCGAATCTGTTTCATAAAACAAAGCTCGAGGAACTGTTGATTGAAATTTGCTGTATTTGAGCTTGGATTTTAGCGAAGCTCGAGGAACTGTTGATTGAAATTTGCTGTATTTGAGCTTGGATTTTAGCGAGTATGAATATAATCGGTTCAAATAAAGTAGACTCATGGGGTCGTCGTAAAAATACGATCTTTAGTCTCTGTATGCAAAAATACCTCCCATGTCTTTTACAGCCAGAATAACCATTCATAGTACTGGCACTGTTTGCAAATATACCTCCCATCCCATGCCTTTAACAGCCAGAATAACTATTCATAGTACTGGCAAAAACAAGGTATTTTGCCTCGAGAGCAAGTAGAAAGGTAGTTTTTTTTTTCTTTTTTGCGACATAGAAGATAAAAATGGCGGTACTTTGTCACAGAGAAAGTATAAAGGTGGTGTTTTTTTTCGCAAATTTCTCATGGTCTCCTTTTTCATCTTCTTCTTCTCTTGCTCAATTTCATCTTCTCTTGTATTTGGGTGTTCCAGGAGATATTCCTGCAGCCACCTCAGCAGATGTGGATATTGCTGTTGAAGCTGCCCGCAAAGCGTTTTTCCGAAATGGGGGCAAGGATTGGTCATCGGCTACTGGGACCCACCGAGCTAAATATTTACGAGCCATTGCTGCAAAGGTCTATTGAGTTGTATTTTATTTGGGACATTCTGTATTCAATGCTTCTGGTGTACTCTTCTCTTGTTCAGTTAACTAATGAGTAATGTAGTCTTGAATTACACTAATACTGTCTAGAGAAAGTTGAAGAACATAGACAAGTGAAAAAGAGGAAAAAAAATATAAAAATATTAAGTTACACTTTTAGCAATATCTCTAGATGCATTGATGCTTGCTCCCCTTTTTTTATGATTAAATGTAGATCACTGAGAGGAAAGCAGAACTATCGAAACTTGAAGCACTTGATTGTGGGAAGCCATTAGAAGAAGCAGCTTGGGATATAGTATGATTCTAAAATCCGGACCTTTTTTTTTTTATTCTATTTTTTATTCTCTCAATTACAAAAATATGCTTAATTTGTTCTCATCCAGGATGATGTTGCTGGATGTTTCGAATATTATGCTGACATTGCTGAAGGCTTGGATTCGAAGCAGAAGACCCCAGTTTCTTTACCGATGGAAACATTCAAATCTCATGTTCTGAAAGAAGCTCTAGGGGTGGTTGGTTTAATTACACCGTGGTGTGTGTTCTTCCACTAGTTGCTCAAATTTTACGCTGGATTATATATATTTTTTTTTTTTAGTTTTTTCTTACACTGGATTTTGCAGCTAGTACAATTGGTTTTTTGGGTGTTTGTTGGTTTGAGGTTTAAGATGGTTATCCTGTTGAACTTCTATATATTAACTTCTTTCTCATTTTATAGGAATTATCCGCTGCTAATGGCAACGTGGAAAGTCGCCCCAGCCCTTGCAGCTGGATGTTGCGCAATACTTAAACCCTCTGAATTAGCATCTGTGTAAGTCTTCCTAGAGATTTTTTTTTATTATTATTGTTTTTTGGATATTGAGATTAAACATTTGGAAAAAGAGAGAAAAAGAAGAAGCTGGACATTTTGAAGTTCTCAGGAACACTAGAGATAATTATAAAGACCATACCCGTAGCCTGTTCTTTTTTTAGACGACATAATTTGAAACTATATGTAAATAGGGATGTTTGTATTCCCATTTTTTTTTTTTTTTTGCNTTTTTTTTTTTTTTTTGGCTTTTTGTTTACATTATTAAGGACTAGAGCCTTCAAGCATTTTGCACCTAACCCTATGTACTAGAATTGTTGTTGCATATTAAACTACTTGATAGTCTCTTTAAAGCTCTTTCCCTAGGTAAATCCATAAAAGAATCTAGGCACTGCACCAAATTAAGAGAGGCAATGTGTAGTACCTTTTTGCCAAACTCAGTTATTTGTTCGATTGTAAATTTGTAATCCCTAAAATACCCCTTTATATTCCAATTGCAGCACTTGTTTGGAGTTGGCCGATGTGTGTAGAGAGATAGGTCTTCCTAATGGTGTTCTTAACATTTTGACGGGTTTCGGTCCAGAAGCTGGTGCTCCTTTGGCTTCTCATCCTCATGTTGACAAGGTAAAAGTTTTATGAAATACTATAATTTTTTTTTTTCAATTTAAATTTACTTATGTTTAGACTTTTAGATATAAATGATATGTTAAAAAATTATGCCGTATATGATATAAACAGATAGCATTCACTGGAAGTAGTGCTACAGGAAGCAAGATTATGACTGCTGCAGCTCAGATTGTGAAAGTATGTTTTAAGTAATAATAGTTACTAATCTTCTGTTAAATGCTATGATTTTTTTTTCATTACTTGACTCGACGTTTACTGCATTAACCGATTCTGATTGCAGCCTGTTACCCTTGAGCTCGGTGGAAAAAGTCCTATTGTCGTGTTTGAGGATGTTGATCTTGATAAAGGTTGATACTTTCTTAAACTAGTCATTAGACGTTACTTCTTGAATTCGATATATTTCATTAAAATATTTCTAATATTTCAATCCGTTTGAACGTTTGTTATAATAAAAAGATAATACTAATAAAACCCATCCTTGAGGTTAATTGGCATTTTTGAAAGCTAAAAATTTTCTTACTATTCACTTTTCATGTTCTGTTTTTCTATCAGCGGCCGAGTGGACTCTATTTGGTTGCTTTTGGACAAATGGTCAGATATGCAGTGCAACTTCTAGACTCTTGGTGCATGTACGAATTGAGGATGATAATTATTATTTAATAAATTTTAAACATTTGCAGACAATTATTTTTATAATATCGGCTTGCAATGAACACTATTAGGCTAATAAGATACCAATTTTTGAATATTGTTTCAGAACACCTTTTTTTTTTTAAGCTGAATTTTTGTGTAAAATATTTCAGGAAAGCATTGCTCCCGCATTCTTGGAGAAGCTTGTGAAATGGTGTGAAAATATTAAAATATCAGATCCACTAGAGGAAGGCTGCAGGCTCGGCCCAGTTGTTAGTAGTGGACAGGTAAAGTGGATTGTGATGAAGTTTTCTATAAATTTTTTTTGTCAAATATGAGGGCCATTATGTTTTTTCCGAGTTGAAAAATATTGTCAAATATAAATATCATTTTATTCACAAAAATTACCAAAAGTGTTTGGTAAAACTGACTATATGTGAGTTCTATAAAGCAGAAGCCAAAAGCCATTATCAGTTTTATCGTGAATATACAAACTTTGCTTTTTAACTTAATGTGAAGGGGATAAAACTGTTTTTGCTGGTTTGCATAGCTGAATATTATATAGATGATTTGGTATTAGAAAAAAAGTATTGAATTACAGTGTATAACTCATGGTAATTTTACAGTATGAGAAAGTGATGGGATTCATCTCAAAGGCCAAGGAGGAAGGTGCTACAATCTTGCATGGCGGTGCAAGACCGCAGGTATAATAATAATAAAAAAAAAAGGAAAAAAAAAAAAAAAAACTGACTTTTTTCCTTTATCTGTTTGTTAATCACAACTTTTGATTTTAATTGCTAAAACTGGGAGTGAACTTTTGCAGCATTTAAAGAAAGGGTTCTTTATTCAACCGACCATAATAACAGACGTGAAAACCTCCATGCAAATCTGGCGAGAAGAAGTATTCGGACCTGTTTTATGTGTTAAGACATTTGCAACTGAAGAGGAAGCTATTGAACTAGCAAATGACACTCAGTGAGTTGATAACCTGATTTTTTGCAGCCATATTTTTTTATATATCTTTTTTCATTTATGTTATTTGGGGGGTTATCTTTTTCAGTTACGGTTTGGGTTCTGCTGTATTATCCCAAGATTTGGAAAGGTGCGAAAGGATGACAAAGGTGAGATTTTATTATGTTTATTTCACTCTGTTTTTGTGAAAAACTGCCCTGAAGTTTTTTGCCTATTTTTGTACAATTCCCTTTTATCTTATAATTTTGATCTAAATGTAGTGTTAATTTCGAAAGATATATACAGGTTCTTCTGATTATATGGAATCTCATGAATCTATTTTCTATTTAACCTGTGATATTATTGAATATCGTTTGGTTCGATTCTTTGCAGGCATTTCAAGCCGGCATTGTGTGGGTCAACTGCTCACAGCCATGCTTCTCGCAAGCTCCGTGGGGTGGTAGAAAGCGTAGCGGTTTTGGTCGTGAACTTGGCGAATGGTAATATTTTTAGTAGGTTATCAATGTATTTTACTTCTTAACTTAGCAAAAATGCATTTTTAGTGTTGTTGGTTTAAAGTCGTAGCAATTTTGGTCCCAAGGTTCCAACTTTTCGCCTTTTGGTCCTATTATTTAATATTTTGTTGCAATTTCAGTCCTTTGAGAACTGAAATTGCGATAAAATTTTAAATCACGTGATTGAAATTGCAGCAAAATATTAAATCACAGGATCAAAAGGCGAAATGTTAGAATCTTGGGACTAAAAATGCTATAAAATGCTATGATGTTAGCCTCTTAACTTTGTCATACGACAAATTTAAAATGTTAGTGTTTAACGAGAAAAACTGAAAATATATTGACTTTCGTGCAATCTTGCTCATGCTTATTCTCTCTCTCTCTGTATATCAGGGGACTCGACAACTACTTGAACATAAAACAAGTAACGCAATATGTCTCTGACGATGCTTGGGGTTGGTACAAGTCTCCTTCAAAGCTGTGATGATTTTTTTTTTTTTTTTTTNCTTTCCATGTTTTTAAGTTGAAAGGGGAGAAAATGAAAAAAAAAATTAAATAAATAAAAAGGAGGCCTTTTTACAAAGGATGAGTTTTTGTGTGCTCTTCTTATTAGGTGAAAAGTCTCTTGCTGTCTGTGTTTTGTTTATGGTGAGAACTATGTTGAAAAGAACATTTGGAATAAAAACATTTTGGAATAAGTGTGTTGAATATCCTGTCTTTGATGAAATTTAGGGGATTTGATTCTACTCATTGGAGCTTTACTTAAATTTAAGATGATTGTAGTTCTATGAATATAATATAGGAGGTAGTTTGGATCTGACTGCAAATAGGCAGATCTAACGGTTAGAGATTCATATATTTTTTTACGAATATGCATGATTTCGTGATCGGATGTGATACTTTAGAAAAAAAAATTGAATAAAATTATGATATTTTATAGTATAAATTTTATTTAAAAAAAAAAATGACAAATTGAACTGAGCTTAGTTACATAACTCTCCTTTTTAAAAAAAAATAGACACAAATTAATATTAATATTTTTCTTTATATATCAATCATATCATACCAAAACAAGTTGAGGGTGGCATTTCAAACGTTGTAAGTTGTAACATATCAATCAAACCTTAGTTAGCCACTTCTTTAATGACGGGCAATATAGACATGAAGTTGCAGGAATACATTACATTTTTTAGTTAAATATTCTACTTCATATATATTTGTGCAATATAACATAGTATGATAGGTGTATATATATATACAATTATATATATAGGCCCATCGAATATATAAGGAGTCCTCCATTGCATATAAAGTTGTTAACCGAGCTGCTCGTGAGCTCCCTCGACTGGTGGCTTGTGGCTTGCGATAGCTCATTAAGCTTGAAAATAAAGTTTTTTACATAATTTTTTTGAATATTTAATATAATACAACTCGTTAAGGCTCGACTTTGTTTATCCACTCGACTTGACTAGTTTACAACTCTAATTGCATACAAAACTTTAGCTTAAGAAGGTAGGAGATTGGATTTGTTCATAGGTAATGTTTCAATACCTACAATAAAATGGGAACAAATTTCATGGTAAACATATTTTTTCAAAAACAAAGTTTTATACTTCTATAGTAAAATATTATTCTTATTTTTTTGTTATGACACAATATAAAATAAATAGTATTAACTGCAGTTTAACAAACAACAAAAAAATGTACCTTATCTTCCAAGCATTCATTCACTCCATCCAAATCTCTGTACCTTATTGCTAGTAATCAGCTGGCAAATGTGCATTTTATGGCAACCCCACTTGCAATTAAATTGCCCCATTTTTCCATACCTCAAATCAACAACACTCCCATAACAAAAACCGATGCCCAGTTGATTCTTGATCCGTTCCAATTTCATTACCAGACCCCCGCAAAAACTTTTACAGTGTTTGGTTCTTTATACCAAATGATTTCTTGTTCTTTTGGGTAATCCTGAAGAGGGTCACGTGATTTTTCACGAAATATTGCGTTCCTTATCCTGATTGAGGCTGCGGGCCCTGCAGATTTTGTCTGAGTAATTTGCAAATAGTTTGAAATAAAGTTCGGTGAGTGGAATTTGAGATCTGGGTTTTGTGTCGGTGATCAATGGGGAGCTCAGATGAGAGAGTTGTGGCTGTGATCATGGTGGGTGGGCCCACTAAAGGTAAGTGCTTTTCTTTTTTTTGTCTAATTTTCTTTTTCTTTTTTTTTTTTAATTTCTTTTCCTTTTTCTGAGCTTGATGAGCTCAGATGAGAGAGCTTGCTTGATATATTGGGAAACAATTTGATACATGAGTGCAATTCTTGCAACTAATTGGTGTATTGTTGAAAGGTTTTTAGTTGTTTACTAGTTTTTGGAATAAATGTGAAGTCTTTTTTCGATGATTTTCGCAATGCAGGGACCAGATTCAGACCGTTATCGCTTAACATCCCGAAGCCACTTTTCCCTTTGGCTGGACAGGCTATGGTTAATCATCCAATATCTGCCTGTAAACGGGTAAAGCTTATAAATCCTAACATCGTTTGACAAATAAATTAGTTATCTAATTGAGTTTGAGATTTATTTTTCGTTAAAAAGTGAATTTTTCTTGTGACATGCTAGAGTTTCTGCATGCGGGATGGATAATCGAGTAATATCGCCTAGATTAATTCTACATTAATGTGATGATGAGTGATGGATTGATTTATTTACTTTACCTCTCTTGTGATAGATTCCAAATCTAGTACAGATTTACCTTATTGGTTTCTATGAGGAGCGTGAATTCGCATTGTTTGTATCCTCGATATCAAATGAGCTCAGAGTTCCTGTCAGGTAACAACAGTGGTTTACAAATTTTCTTTTTTTTTTCTTTTCATTTTCTAAAGATTAGTTTGTTCCTTTGTGATTTTTCTATGTGTGTAGGTACTTGAGAGAGGATAAGCCGCATGGTTCGGCTGGTGGACTTTATAATTTCAGGGATCTAATCATGGAAGACAACCCAGTTATTATTCTCTCTAGACATTTTTCTATTTAAACCTCGTACTTGCGAATAGATTAGAAATTTAAGCCACTTTTTTTTTTTTTTGGTTTACACTGAAATATTATTTGACACTATTGTTAACACGGTTATGTGTTACCTTTGCAGTCACACATTTTTCTGCTGAATTGTGATGTTTGTTGCAGTTTTCCACTGCCTAAGATGTTAGGTAAATTGTAATTGAGTTACACCTTTTAGTATTATTGGGTACATTCA
>BKCP01010514.1:3832946-3847865 GCA_008636005.1 Striga asiatica | reverse complement strand
TTTTTTATTTCAGTGGTCAGTTTAAACTTCCATTTATTTGGAGAAAGAGAAAGTATATTTTGACAAGCTTCCTTTGTACCAGTTCAGTTAAAATGGATTTTGACGTGAGAAGTTTCATGTTGTTCTTGCAAGTATTTTACTAAAAATGTTGTGCTGGTTCTATCATTTAGAAATCAAGTTCCTACTTTTATTGTTTGTGAACTTTTATGAGTTCAAAAATTTCATATTGTAGGATTACTTGATGAAAGTTGTTTCTACCTTCGAATGATTATAATTTTACCTATGCCTGCTTGTAGTTCAATCACTATAATGATATTTCATACATATCCAGTTTATGAGTGTTTTGAGCTAACTTAACTAAATGTCTTCTTATGAGATACTTTAGTGTTTATACCTTTATTTTTATTTAATTTGCAGCTGCATTAAGACGTGTATCCAGCTTTGAGGCTCTTCAACCAGCAGACAGGTTTTACACAATATTATTGTCAATTTTTTCGCAGCACATTTGGGAAGGATGAATTAGAAAAAGAAAAAGAAAAAACAGAAAAGACATAGGCATACTTTATCCAAATTGTTGTCGTTTTTGCGTTTTCTCAAAAAAAATATTTCAGTCCTAATAGATTTGAAATTTCTCAAATGAACTTATAATAATACTTTTTGGCCCATTCATTTTCTGATGCAAAAATCCATTCACAGGAGTCTCCCGACAGATTTTGTTCGACTGGATCAAGATATTCTGTCGCCACTTGCCGGAAAAAAGCAGTTATATGTGTATCAAACTTTGGATTTTTGGGAACAAATCAAAACTCCTGGGTACACTAATAACATCGATATATTTCATTTCCCTTTTTTTCCTCATTTTATCTAACTGGATTTTTTTTTCCTTCGTTTTGTGTAGAATGTCCTTGAAATGTTCTGGATTATATCTTGCCCAATTTAGGGTAACTTCACCTCAGCTCTTAGCAAGTGGAGATGGTACAAAAAAAGCTATAATTTCTGGCGATGTTTATATTCATCCATCGGCTAAAGTGCACCAAACTGCAAAGGTATTACAATTGCTAGCATTAAATTTTTAGAGTATTGTTGTTTTACTAAAAATTTAAATTAATTAGGAAATATTATTGCTTAAAGCTGATTTTTTGCGGTCTTTAATGCGAGACAGATTGGTCCGAATGTTTCGATATCTGCTAATGCTCGGATAGGAGCTGGTGTGAGGCTTGTGAACTGCATTATTCTTGATGATGTTGAAATCAAGGTAATAATAACAACCAAAAATCGCCTCATAAAAATGCTCGACTAATGCACATGTAATCATTTTCGCTCGAAACTTGATATTTTTTTATTTTTTTTTGAAAGGAAAATGCTGTCGTGATTCATTCAATTGTTGGATGGAAATCTGTCATTGGAAGGTGGTCAAGAGTCCAGGTCAGTTCAGACAACATTTGTCCTAATACGCCATTTCTTATAATTAGTTGAACCTTCCTGGAGAATTTTGAACTGAAAATAGCTACGTGGTATGTAGATTTTTAAGGCAAAAATTGTTGGTTTAACGCCATAGCAATTTTAGTCCAAAGGTTCCAAGATTTCTCTTTTTGGTCTGTGATTTAATATTTTGTTGCAATTTCAGTCATTTGAGACTGAAATTGCAACAAATACCAAATTCTCAGATGTTCAGTTACCAAATTAAGCCCTGTAATTTAATATTTTGTTGCAATTTTAGTCCTGTAATTTAAAATTTTGTTGCAATTTCAGACTGAAATTGCATCAAAATATTAGATCACGGGACCAAAAGACGAAAAGTTGGAATCTTGGGATTAAAATTGCTACGACTTTAACCAACACGACTAAAAAATGCATTTTGACGATTTTTAATTAGTATTGTTCTGGTAAGAACTTGAAAAAGGGGATGATAATTTCCCATGATTCATGTACTATGTAGAAAATGAGTGTATAAATTGCTTTGCAGAAATAATCACTAATTTGCAGTGTGGATTTCATATTAGGACACTACACATGATTACGTAGGATATAATCATTATTTAATCACGCATCCTACTTATTGGCTACTTTGATCTTCTTCTTGTGTAAAAAGTAATGTCTCGTTTTTACATGTTCTTAGCGTTTATTAATGGTATTTCAGGCCTCAGGAGACCACAACGCGAAGCTTGGGGTTACGATTCTTGGTACATATGATCTAGTTTATCTACATTAGTTTAACTTTTTTTTTTATCTCCCTCTTATCAAACCAATAATCAAGTTTTGTTATTATAGTTTATTATTATAAACATGTTTGTTTGGATCAGGTGAATCAGTGACAGTTGAGGATGAAGTTGTAGTGATCAACAGCATTGTCCTGCCAAACAAGACTCTGAATGTTAGTGTTCAAGAAGAAATTATACTCTAGACAATGTGTACTATGGACAACTATAATTTTCTGATGCATTGTTCCATTTTAAGTTTCTTTTATACATATTTGGTATCCGGGGACAGCGTGTAAATGACTTATTTCATTTTTGAATAAAAAGATTTTGATATAGAAACAGTTGTTAGTACTTTTGTGCTTCCTTTTTATTTCTTCCTTCTTTTTGCTATTAAATGGTTAGTATTGGTTTCATTTTGTACTCTGGAAATGGATTTTACAGGAAATAAACTTGTACATTACTTTCTATCATATTTTCAATCCCGAATGGTTGAAATACAAAATGGAGCTGAAAATTTGGGGGAAGATATTGAATGAACCCTAAGTGATGACTCAAACATACCGATTTAGGCTATGTTTGTTGAAAGTTATTCGATAGCTTATAAGTGAATTTTGAGATGACTGCAAATTGAAAAGCTAGCTGATATGATAAAAAAAGGGTTCAGTAGTTGATATAAGTCAACTGAAATAAAAATTTCAACAAGTTTATTTGAAAAGCTACTCAAGAAAGCTTATGAAGAATGTTTTCGATAAGCATCATAAGCTTGTTTATAACTTATATGGTTAGCTTATAAGCTTTGCGTATACAAATAAAATTGGTTTGGTAGAATGAGTTAATTTTAAAAAGCTCGAGCTTATTTAATTAGTATTTTTAGGTAGCTTTTAAAATAATTTCCGTTGCAATAAAATTTTCAACTTGTTAGCTAATTTTATAAAATATTTTTACCATATCAGCTAGTTTTTCAGCCATGAACCATAAACTAAAAATTCACTTATATCAACTAATAAGTTAACTCATCAACTAGATTTACCGAACATAGCCGAACTAAGCTCGAACTTTTAAAAAAATTGTCTGACCAAATTAAGATTATTTGAAATCGCTTATGGTCCTTATCAAACACACGCTCTTAAAGGAATCCCAATTCCCAACCAAACAAGACTGGCCCTCGATTCAAATGCCAAGGATAACAAACCATGCAAACACGCACATTTTAATACACGACTAACATAAGTCATCAATACAACATGAATATAGTCCTCGTTCGCCATTCTTACTCAAATACAAACACACGAGTCTTGATAATAACATGAAACAGTCGCCATGTTTATTGTTTACGGATTCATAAGAACATTCTTGTTAAACATATCGTCTTAACACATTCTTTACAAATTTTCAAGACCCCTTTTCTAATTCTTTTGCGGGTCTGTAAAGAAGCTGTTGATGGATGGCATAATCTCAGGTCGCTTGTTACGAACGAATTTTCTGAGAGCATGTTCAGAATACTTTTGTCCCTCTTCGAAATTCTCAAGTACTCCAGCTGCCCTGCCTTGCTTGTTCACTCTATATTACATTAACAGCTGATAGTTAGTCCAAATAAATAAATAAGTCATTTATTCCCTTATTAAGTCCCACATTTGTTAGAAACACACAAGCCAGTTTTTATCTCAACTAGTTCAACTTTGAGGCATACATCATCATTCAATGAAGTTCAGCAAACATAACGAATTTTTTTCCAATCAAGTTTAAAGAACCATACATTTGAATGTTTGACAGGATTGCTAATACATTCTGAAATAGATATACTAAGATGGAAGTGATTGAACTCTTACTCTAAGGGGAAACCTTGCAGGAAAAATTTGGCCAAAGAACATTTTTTTTCTCTTCTAAGTTTTCAGAACATTGCTCAAATTTCGAAGATGTAAGTCTAATAAGGAATCAAGAATTAGTTTTCTGTTTTCCCTTAAGTAGTCCTTTATCTTCAATTTTACACTAAATTCAGTGGGGGTTCTTCAAATTCTAGCATCCAGTAAAAAGAATGTAAAAGGGAAAAGCAAAATCAGAATCCACCAGCAAACTATGTATCCAAGCTCTATCTTAGCTTGGACTACTTTATTATTAGATGGGAATATTCAGAAATCTTTAAAACATAGCAGAAAATAAGGACAATAACTGAGGCCATAAAACAACCTTCAAAATAATGTTCATCTATGAGTCATGACCCCAAAAAAAATCAATATTTTTTTCAATCTCCCCAATAAAAACACAACTTTGAACCACGCCTCAGAAAAATACTCTTCCAATTCACCTTCACATATACAAAACAGTCTTTTTGTGTGTATTAAGTTATGCAGAGAGAGAGAGAGAGAGAGAGTACCTGACTTCAGGGTTGATACAGATATTGCGAACCAGTTGAAAACTACAAATGCCCACAGCAACTCCCATGGCTGCAAACAGAGGATACACCTATACATGCACATATACACACACATTTCCATTTCAGACAGANAAAAAAAAAAAAAGGAAAAAACAATTCAAATAGCTGACAAAGAAGAAAGATAGAAAGAACCTCGGGCCTGATCCAACGGTTAGCAGCCATCTTCAAGCCTCTCTCTTTCTCTCTCTAAACCTTGTATGATGGTCCAATTTCAGCAGTAGAGATTATGAAGCAGAGGAGGAAAAAGAAAAACAGTGGGCTGTGTAAAGATTTGATTTTTTTTATTACTTTAGTGGTTTCATTATTGCTCCAGAGTAAGGCATTTTAATAATATTATAATTATTATAGCACAGATAAGGTTCTTTGAGTTGGGGTGAGGAAGAAAGCTGATTGGCTCTTTGGTGGGAGCTGGTTGGTATTGCGGGACCCATACCTGCACCAATGCACGATCGACGCGTGTCCACCACTTTAAAAAATATGCTTTTTTTTTTAATGTCATAAATACCTTTGTCTTAGCTATTTGGTTTGATTATTTAAAGAATAATTTCTCATCTAGTTGAAAATGTTGATGGATCTTATCCATTTGATACTTTATTTTGAGTCTTTCGTCAAACTATTTCCAAACCAAAAAATATATTAAGAAAGTTAAATATAATATTTTGTACGTAATATCCAATAATTTTATCTATACTCAAGAGATTATTCTTATTAATTATTTTTTTATGAGAACATTTTATACATTTTACGGCATTTAGGGCCTAATTGGTTAAAAATTATTTTAGATTTGATTAAATTTTTGAGTAAAATGAGTTAATTTAAAAAAAAAATTAATTTAATTTGAGTAGATTGTGTTTGAATTTAAATAATATTTAAAATATAATCATTAAAGTTGATGCGTTGTAAAAGTATGAAAAAATTGATTGAAAATGATAGATAATTAAAATTATGTAAGGTCGTGAATAACGAATTAAAATTGATGTAATGTTTAAAAATCATTGATTAATATTATATTAAATTATATTGATAACATATAGGACAGTTTGATGACTTAAATTCGAGTTGAGTGTTAAATTAAAAATATTATCTCGTCAGTAACAACCGGATTTATTTCTAATCAGGCTCTTAATCAATCTAATCATCTCAACGTAATTTTTATCAGTTGTCGCGTATTTAATCAACCCATACCCTTGAAAAAAACAAAAAACAAGAGCAGAGCTATTTGCCGATTAAATATTGCCATGATACCTTTACCCAGCATGAGATAGCAAATTAACCTTTTTACAGGCGCTGCAAACAGAAGTCTTTACAACTATCACTGAAACTGCAGAGGAGTTCATCGTGCAGAACAGAAGACAATCATGGTGCTAAGCTAGAGAACATTTAATCCTAGCCACTGATTAACAAAATAATGTAAGATACTACATTTAGTCATTTAGCAAGTAAACCACACTGGAAGTTTAGTCTTCAAAGTCAATCAAGTATAGGAAAGCAATCAATTGTAAGATTATAAAGTAAACCGTGACAGATAGAAAGAAGAAATAGAGACACATGCAAGAAATTCGATTACTGTAAGATCCTATGGTTGTATATATTTGTTTGACACAAATACAGTATGATCACAAACTTATATTATATGAAAAAAAAAAAAAAAAGTTTTATTTATCTCAGCAAAAGAACAAACAGCATAGTCAAGCGTTTGTGTATTCAATTTCTCCATCACCACCTTATCTATTCACATAAAAGGCCTTCCATCGCCACCCAAAGAACGATACACATATAGACCAAAAGAACCTTACTTCAGAATCATTCTATATCGATATCTAGGGTTTTCGCATAATAGACTAACAGTAAGGACATACGCAAAACACACGACAGAGAGTGAGAGAGAGAGAGAGAGAAAACGGAAAAGACCCAACATACAATTTCAAGGAGACACGTTTTAAGATCACGTGATCATGCTACAAGAACGAGCCAACCGAAAAATCAAGCTGCCTCCATCAAGTGTTGCCTCCCCCTCGACAGGTTTACACTCATACTTCTTCCTGCAGCCAGGGCAACGGCCATCCTCCTCAAGAATCCTCTTGTGACAGAACAAACACAGCCTAAACCCGCAAGTACACGGGAGAAAACTCGAATCTGTACAATCGAAATCCTCAAAGCATATCGGGCATGAAGTGGGGTCCGGCCCAACATTCTTGCATCCCCAAACCGAACCTCGTCCAAAGTGCAGCTCTGAATTCAAGGGTAAGCTATACTGCTTCGAAAGATTAGGCAAGTTCTGGGGGCGGCAAGTATCGTCTGGCCGCCAAGCACAGCGATTGACCAAAATACCCTTTTTCCCTCCATTCTCCGAGCGCGCGCTTAAATTATCGACCCCCATAGCAGTTTCATGCTTTGGTGAGGGTAAATCTTGATGCTTTTTATCTTTAGCCTCTAAAGCATCGGCCACGGCTTCCCAATCATCCAGGCAATCATCATCATCATCATCATCATCATCATCTTCACCACCAGCTTCCCGGCCATCTTCATCGTCACTGTAGCTTCTGCCATTGCTGCTGCTGCTACTGCTCCGGCCACTGCTGCTACTGCTTCTGCTGCTGGCGGTGAAATTGACCCCAGAATCATTACTGCACAATACACTACTTGTGTGGCTATTGGGGCTGTTGGAAGGCAGGGATTCCGAGTCACTGTAGTTATGAATTGATGGTTCATAGATTTCCTCGTTACACGTTTTTATCTCGAGCTTCTCTACAGGTTCACCCTTAGTGCTCTGCAAATGCACTGGTGGGACTTCGTGAGAAGCCCAGCCATTGGTTGTTCCCTCTTTGCACCCACCCTTTTTTTTCACTGAAAGTTTAGAGAAACGCAACAACCCTCAATCAGCAAGTAAATAATATATGAAATGAGCCGAGAGGCCCGAGATCCATTTTTTGCTCAAATTGAACATGCATCCAGTAGATCAAAAGAAATTGAATGAAAATTGAAAACTTTGAAGGATATAAGCTATAAGAGTAACATTGTAATCAATTACTGGTGTATGTATGTATCTATGAGACAAGAAAGCCAGATCTTTCACAAACCTTGAGAAAGCCACTGCTCACGGCGGACATCGAGCTTGCTCTGCTTTAGCTTTGCTGAGCGGTTTGCCTGAATAGAAAATTAATTGACGAAATCAGGAAAAATATAGTAAATTTCCCATAAACCTTCAACCGATAATTGAAATTAAAGTGTTCACTATTGAAGACCAGGAAGGAGTAATCAATAACAAAAAAACAAAATACAACTTTATTGGAAAAATTTCCAGTATTAATTAGAGAAAGCAACAACAAAAAAAAGGAACAGGAACGGACACAGGGAACCAATAGATAAAATTGAGCCCAGCCTATTCAGGAATTTCCCCAAAATAAAACAAAAACAAAAACATCAACCCTCAATCCGACCCCCAAAAATCTAAAACCCCAATCAATCAAGAGAAATAGACGGGCCCAATGCACATCAAATGATTTCTCAAAAAAAAACTTAAATCCGAAAAAAATTACCCTCTTCTTCTTGGAGAAATCCTTGGAGAGGTTCAACGAGGCCACAGCAACGGAGGCGTTGGGGATCGAATCAGACATCTTCGCTGAGTCAACTCGTTCGCTAGCCGGAAAAAAACCCTAAGATTGATCAGAGATACGCTGGAGAGATAGAGAGAAAAATGTGGATAACGGGAACTGCTCTGCTTTCGCTCCAACCCTTTCNATTTATAAAGTTTTGTGCTTTGTAGTTTGTACTACTTTGCTAGGGTTTCTTGAAATTCATGACTACTAAACATGGCTGTTTTAGAGGTTCTCGAGCCTAAATATTAATTTAGGTTGATTTTAATATAAAGTATCAATTTTTTATATTTTTATTTCTATATATAATATAGATATATTAATAAAAATATAATAATTTTAGTATAAATATCCAACATGTTGGGAATATACTGGGTATGTTGTTGTTAGTATAAATATGTTTTTTTTTTTACTATTGTCCCAACTAACAATTAAAGGAAAATGCTCCAATCCCGTTACGGAACCATTCCGTTGGGATTGTAACCGTTAGATCATCAAGTAACCGTCAATGATAATTGATCTAACGGTTACAAATTCCAACAAAATGATTCCGTAACGGGATTGTAGGCTTACCCACAATTAAATATCATCACACCAGAATGTATTCTTTGAATACCATTGCGGAAAATTAGGCCATCGGCGTCTAACCATTAGATTGACATTATTTTTAATAATATGTATACTTTCTCTGCAAAATATTATATTTAAAAAATATATATAAATAAAAATATGATATTTAATAATATAGGCATATATTTTTATTCACAGAGAGATAAGGATTGATGAATCAACTTTGCCTAACTATTAGACCTGTTAGATTAAATATGAGTTATGTATTGGTGTCTTCTACTACACATTCATATAACTGGAAGTATACTGCAATAAAGTAAACACTAAACTGTGTCTTTAATCTAAGGTATACCTCTGATGAGACAAAAATAAATAATCATACTTAATAGTTTCTTAAAGAAAGTTCACAGGTTTATCGAATTTGATGCTTAACAAAGTTTATTGTTAAAAAACAAAAGAAATAAAAAATGACGTTTTCCAATTCAAGCATTAAATGAGTAATTAATGAAGTAATTAGTAATCACCCTGTAAAATGCAATTGTGTATATCACTAGTTTCTTTTTTTTTAATCGATGAATTATTACATATCTATAAGTTATTTTGATTGTGATTAAATTTATTGGATAACTAGAGTTAGTTTTAAAAAATATTGATTGAGTTAAGTTTGAACTTAAATTTAAGGTTGTAATTAAATAATATTCCAAATATAATGATTAAAGTTATAGGAGAGATTTGATTTGAAATCATTAGTAGTTAAAAATATGTGAGCATATTAATAATTAACTTAAGTTGATATAACATGTAAAGATGACTGATTTGTATTATCTAATATATTATATTGATAATGTTAATGGAAATTGGATTGAGATAGGTGTCATTTAAATTTTAGGTTAAAAGAAATATTTGGTCAAAAGTGACCATATAATTTATATCCAATCGGCCCTGTAAAACTCGATCGTGTAGGTACATGTGAACCAACGAAGAATACCTCCATGAACCTTTATCCATATGAACTTTACCAGTTAAGAAATTTAACGTTATTTGCTGGTCATATGATGCAAAAGTCGTTCTAATATGTGTAATCAGTATATTTTGTATAGATATGATCAGACGATAGAAACTTGATCATGTAAGTGTGATTAAATAGTGAAAAATGGAACATCTTTTCTTATAATCTTTGCCAATTAAGATATTTAACATTGATTTTTGTAATAGGGAATATTAAAAAAAACAGCTAATTAAAGTCCACGAGTGTGTGTGTGTGTGTGTGTGTGTCAGAAAGAGATTTCTGCTTTTACACACGTAGAGGCATTTGTTTACACATATGAGGGTCGGTGGATTATACAATAAAAGCCACAAAGTTTTGTACTTTGGATTGGAAATTACAATTCAATGACATCTCATATTTTCAATCACACGAAACATAATCTAATGTACATGCACGTACGTATTTTTATTTTTATTTTTTGTTTTGTTTATCACATTGTAAAAAGTATAAATATAAATAAAAAAGATAAATATAGATCATGAGATATTTTAAATTGATTTGATTAATTGGCTGAATTGAACGGTCAATACGGTTTTGTTTAGGATATAACATGACAATAAAATAAAAGAATCAATCGATCCAATTTTGTTAAAAAATATTAAAATAATAAAAACAATAATTGATAGTCAATACGTTAACAAATTTGTAGGTACCTTTACTAAAAATTATCTAGTAATAATACTTTTTATTATTTAAATGTGATGACAAAATTGAGTGTAAATGAATAATTAATTTTTTAAAAAACAAATGTATACAACCGTAGATTTAACTGAAAAAATAAATTATTCACCGAGACAAAAACAGGAAAAAACTTGTATNTTCTCACCATAAACAATAAATACTGCAAACTCAGCTCTAAAATTTTGCAATCTCAGTGAGTTCACCAAAAAGGATTGAAAAACCCAAAAAAATCATAGAATAATCAAACACCCTAATAATATGCCTGAGGCTACAAAAAAGTTTCATAGTTCATAAAACAATCAACACCCTAATAATGTGCCTTTAGGCCAAAAAAGAGCCACAAATGTCAAAAGCCGCGCACAGGAAAATACGCAAAAGGTACACAGATACTCGAGACTGCGAATCATACCAGTTGCATCACACAATCCTTTAGGAAAACGAAAGATTTAACACTCGACTGTTCACATCTCAAGGGATCAATCAACTGAATTATCGTTAGAGCCGAATTTTCTGTGTCTATGATATGTATCTATCTTGCTGTTCTTGGAGAAGCTTTGCAGATGATTTGGCATCGAGATAGAGAGAACTCACTTCTTCAAGATCCGCCTGCAAAAAATTAAAAAATAAAAATAAATATTATTATTTAAGCTTTTTTCTCCTAATAATCGTTTATATCATATACTTGCAAAGATCAATAATCAGAATATGGTGTTTACCTTGCAAATACTATCACGACCGTTCATTTTAGCAACTATGCTAGCAGGGGATAACAGCTGAACGGCATGCCTGAGGAAAAATCACAAATCAGATTAAAAATTAAACAGGGGTAAATCACAAAATCGACCATCACTGAAATCGAAACATATAGCTGATTTGTCAAAGGTTTCCTCGAGATTTGTATTATCTAGTAAATAACCTCTTCAAAAAAGGTACAATTGTCTAAAATAGAATCAATTGTCATGCAGTTGCTTCTTAGTTCTTACATTTTTTGTCTTGGAAGGTATCTTTAATAAATCTGTTAATGCAGAGAGAGAGAGAGAGAGGGAGAACCTCAAAGATGCTTGTTGTCCGAGCTCTCCAAGATAAGCCAGACTTTCCTCGTCTATGCCGAGTTCCTCTACCTGTGCTCGGATAGCTAAAATCTGACCAAAAAATGAAAAATAATTTTTCATGAGGAAACAAAAAGAAAAACAATTAGAAATTTGGAAACTACAAAATACAAATCAAGTTCTGAAAGTTGATATCTAACCTGTATCATTTCAGCCGGGCCATATGTTTCGGTTCTTATAATAACCAAACGGTCCAACAAGTCAACAGGTATACCATGAGGACTAGTCATATCTGTTCCTCTGCAAGACAATCATTTTTTTTTTCCTTTAATGTGTACATATTCTTCTTATAATTAGTAATTATTATTTTGTAATGTCAGTGAACCAAAATTTTACCTGACATTACAAATTCCTCGATTCGTGGCAAAAATGACGATGGGAGATAGAGAACTTTCTAAAGCACGATTCAAATAAGAAAAGCACTCCATATCAAGCATGTGCACCTGAATTATCCTTATTGGGTAAGGAAAAATAAAAAATAAAAATGCACACATGCAGTTAAGGATTAAAATTGACATTCATTTAAAAAAGAGAACAACAAACCTCATCGATAAACAATACGCCTGGAACGAGTTCAGCCACGCCTTCATCTATGTACCGATTCACCACCTGCAATTTGTTTAACCATATAAGACAAAATTTCCTATATAATTCCAATTGAATACAGAACTACAAAATTTTTCAATAAATGTACACAAGAAACCTTATTTATCTCCTGCCGAAGCTTATCAGTGATTTCAGTTTTTCTGGGTTTCATCATCTGACCCATGAGGGACAATATATCTTGCCCTCCTTGGGGCCGTGCATTTGCAGCATCAAGGTCATGCAATGTAACATCCTAAATAATAGAGACATTCATAAGATTATTCACAACCAATCCCCAAAAACATTATTTTTCACAACGAATTCACCGTAAGGGCAGAAAAGCAAGACACTAAAAAAGAAACCCAATAACCATGTGATTCAAAAGTTAAGAATCAAATTTCAACTGACACACTTAAAATATTGCTCTGCACATAATTAAAATGTTTTCTTTACACGCACAATGTTCAAAAAATATGTAAAACAGAAGATTACAAATAGAAACAGAGGTATATATAGTCTGAGGGCCATTTTCATCGCCCATAAACAACTGGATAGTTGAAGCAAACGAACTCAGTTGAGCTAAATCATACAGTTTTTTGGGTTTAACTGCCCAAAGCATATTTTTGCAAAGCATAGGCACAAACCTGGACAATCTCCTTCTTTTTGTGAACCTCTCCTTTAGGAAGTGGTACATATTCTTCTGCCTCGAGATCAAACTCAGTAGCAAAAGCATCACTCCTTCCCACCCTTTTCACTGCTCCACTATTTGCTTCAATGTATATAACATCACCAACAGCTACCTGCATTTCTTGAGAAAATTAAACTCAATATCATAAATAGGACATGCAAAAAGATCTACTAAGAATAGGAGATCATCCATGCAATACATTACGAATCAGTATATGCAATATAAAAAGTTCACCTTTTCCTTTATCAAGGCATCATAAATTGTTGGGTCCAACTTCAGTTGCTTGGTTCCTTTAACAGTTTTCAGCCCAATTATGACATGGCTTATACTTTTACCATATCCACCAGTCACACTCTCAGTTTCTTCTGGGGACAGTTCAGTAACCTGTAACATAAGTAGCACAAACTGATTTAAAAATTGGAAAATAAAATAAAATTATCATTTCCGTACAAAAAAACCCTGAGAAAACCAGACAAACAATGTTTGTTTTAACAATTTTTCTCATAATGGAGTAGCTCACCTCTCCCTCATAAACCTCTTTGTTTTCTTTAATACGGAGACCAATAGCTCGACGGAAATTCTCCATTAACACCTCAGTCTTCTTTACTTCCGATGAATACACTTCTGATCCAACCATTGGGCAAAATGGAACCTGCACCGTTGATGTAAGGCACGTAATTTTGTAGGCTACCAACTAACATCAGAAAACTTAAACACCAGTAATAAAAGCTGGTACTAATAGCAAGTTAAGATAGCAATCTAGCTGCAAAAAAAAAAAGGTAAGAAAACAATAGAGCTCAAGAACTTGTAGCCAAATTATGTACATTGACCTTTACAGGGATAAGATTATGGGTATATAAGGAATTGTTACAATTTCTAATTCCAAACTGCTCCGAAATTTAAATCATCTTCGTCTAGTGAGTAGTCAATGAAAATTGAAACAATTCCAATTTTTGCTGATTCACAAAACAGAATTTTGGAAACACAGCCAGACAATTTTCCAAAACATTTAAAAAAATCCATACGAAGACAAGCTTTATAAAACTACAATGATGCAAGTCTATTGGAAAAGCACATTTTACGACTTATCAACAAGTGCGGTGAATTGTAAAATTAACTTATTCTCATAGTTCATTATCAGTACTTGAATTTTCAAACCAACTTCTTCTCGTAATTCATTTTCAAAAAAGTCTGGATTCTGCTGATAGTATTACCTTGCTGCCGAGTTCTTGCGAAATTCCAAGAGCAAGAGCAGTTTTTCCAGTACCAGGTGGGCCAGCGAATAATAAGGCACGCCCAGCCATCTTCTTTTGCCGAATCATATCAACCACAAGCCCAGAAGCTTCTCTCGCTGAAGCTTGACCCACAAATCCAGCAGCCAAAGGTACTGCTTTTCCATTCGGCTTCAAACATAATAGCCATCAGTATTCAAGCCCAAATCAGTTGAAAGAAAGATCATTTGATTTGCTCACATTGCAGTATAATCACACGAATGATAAAAATCTAATCTTTAACACTAATTTTCTGATTTCTACTTTTCCAGTTTCCTCTTGTTTTTCAACTTATGATGCAAATTCCACAACAAACAATCAACACTATGACAACACAATGAGATATTGCTGACATACTCCAAAAATTATATCTTCACCAAATACTCAAAAACAGCAAAACCCTAGTTCTTAAACCCCATAAACACCAAACCCAAAAGGTCTAATTTTTAGTACACGACGAGTTACTAGCTAAAAACAATAATAACTGAAGGTTCCAAAACACAAAAATTTAGTATTTACGCATCAAAACAGGAACAAGATAATCAAAATAGTCAATGAAATATTTATTGTAAGTTACCTCAAGGCCGAGGCCTTTAATATGAGTATGAGTGGCTATCCTCTGCTTCTTCGTGGTCGACTGAACTTCTTCGATCTTCATTCTGCTCTTCCTTCAATTTTTCACCTTTTTCCCTTTCTTCTTGATTTTCTCTTTTTTCTTTTTTTTTTTTTCACCCAC
>BKCP01010514.1:3817811-3831532 GCA_008636005.1 Striga asiatica | reverse complement strand
AATGTAACAAGATTTAACATATTTCCTTAATAAAAGAAAAGGCTAAAACAAATCGATGAGCTGAAAAAATTACACAGCAAATCCAGAGTACAGAAAGCATTATTCCCAGAAAACAACCTCAAGCTTTAAAAGGGGACAAAACTACTTGTGCATGAAGAATTGCGAGTTAGAACCTAAGATTCATCCCTTATGTTCATCAGTGGACCCCACCTGCTCGGCCTTCTGCAAAAAAATGAGTTTGCATACATCATAAGATGAAGTGAACTTAAAGAAGAAAACGAGAGCATTTACACAGAGCTTCGAGCAAAAAGCTGACTTGGTGTCCTAACATGAAACTGCCATGGATAAAAGCACAAGTTGTCGTTAATTGCAGTAAAACCTAATTTTTAAAGAAATTTGAGCACATGCACGGCATATACTGAGGCTAGTAAAGTGCCCAATCGAATTATCTTATCAACAAATATGTAGGGCACATGTAAACGAGAGCCTATTAGCATACTAGCAGTTTAGTTTAACTTTTTACTGAGGAGTAACAAAAACTCCCCTGTTTGTGAGTGCTACACTCAAAATACAACATAATATCCTACCCTTTAGAATGATCAAGCAATAACTGTCTTTATGATTGAGAGCTAGAACACCTATATCATCTGTTCATTTAATAGTTAGAATGAGTTACAGCTAATGCAGCAAGAAAATACAATACAATAACAAAATAATAATCAAGAAATGCCAATTGGGACCAAGACATGTGGAGAGCTCAAACTCACTTAAGCAAGTAAACACATGAATAAAATAAAATCATTCAAGTCAATGTTAAAAGACAAAAGAACTAAAAAATGGATTCGAGCAGCTTCTTGAAGGGAATCCAATTTGAAAGCAGATACATTCTAGTACTAATCTGTGTTTTGTGGAACTAACTACTATCATCACATGATTCGAGTGGCTTCTTATGGTTTAACTAGTACTTCTCATTGCTTCCAAATGAAAAATAGGTCCTACTTATTTAGTTTAATACACAATCTTGAGAAGTATAGACAATTATCCGAGAGCCACTAAAATGGAAATTCACAACATCCGTATCAAGAAAACTTTGTCCTACTATCCCAATTTTCAAATTCAATGCAATTATAGTTGTGACCTCATAATACCATATGTGCATTGAACCCATCATAACAGAAGAAATCTTTGATGGGTGAGTTATCAGCCGATTCAACACTATGATCAAAGTCAGAATCCAACAAAGGATACTCTTTCACAATCGTTCCAGTAAGATCCAACATGCTGCATATTACTTCTTGTCCTTTACCCGAAACACAGATCGATCAAATTTGTTCTCTTATGGTTATGAATAGCCAAAACAGTGAACTAACATCAGATAAAGTATCATCCCAAATCAAAAGGGCTTCTCATTTGCCATATGAATATGCCAAAAGAGTGACACTAACATCAGATAAAGTATCATAATCGATCCCTAACCAAAAGAGCTTCTCATTTGGCATGTGAACATGCAGTGACAGAGACATCAACCGATTTTCATAACATATTTCTATATGCAAATTGAAGACTTTACGCTAAAAAAAAAAGAGAGTAATAATTACAATAAAATAGCTAAATAGTATGGAAAAGCAAGGGCAAACGCTTATTACCGATTGGGCGGAGTGCCAGGCGAGGCCACGGTAAACATTGACGGAGAAGGTAGCGGCTAGGTATATGGTGGCAACACCGAGACCCGCCGTGAAAGCTTTGAAGGCCCAGTCACCGATCTTGTTCGCCGCCATTAATCGACCGGCTGTCGGCTGATGATTGTTCGAGGGTTTGCTGTCGTAATTGTAAGCTCTCGAAGATCCCAGCTCTGGTTAACCCCAAATCCAAGCTAGGTTCTGCAATTAAGTAACCTGCGTCTCCAGAAATCAGGGCAACTAGTGTACTGTTAAATTGAACAGTGTCTCGCTCGGCTGGTTTTATAAATGAGCCGTGCTCGAGCTCTTTTAAAGCTCATTTGCTTAATGAGCTGAGCTCAACTCGACTAGATAAAGTTTGGAAGTAGAATTTTTATATAATTTTTTATAGTTCGTTAAAACTCGAGATTAAACTCTACTTCAGGTTCGTTTATTTAACAAACTCAATAATTTTTTATAGCTCGACTCATTAAGGACTCGAACTCGAGCACCCTAAACTCAAACTCGGCTAGAAGATATTATTAATATATCTTTTCTTTGCATAAACTGGTCGATCTTGGCTTGGACCTTTATTGACTCGATCCCAACTCAAGCCAGATAGACGATATCGTCGAGTCTAATTTACTAAAATAAAATGTAGAAACTCTTATTTCTTAACAAGTCTTAAAACATTAAACGAAATAAATCGAACGTACGATTAACTCATTTTGTGAACTGTTCTAATAAATGCATAATGCAATTGAAGAAATGCTAGACTTCATGTGATTATCCCTAATAAGAATGAGGATTAGTGATTTTTTTTTCGCTCTATTTTTCATTTAGTTATAGAAATTGACCATTTTGTTTTTTCACTAACTAAGTGTAATAATAATTTTGAACTTATTCATCAAATAATAATTATTACTAATTTAACTAATTATAAATCCAGACTAAAAGTTTTTGGAAATTATACACTTATAAAAAATATTATAGCAAATTACTTTCTTCAAGTTATTTATTTTAAAACTAATATTATCATTTTATTTTATTTTATTAAGTGATTTTTGAATAGCTAATTAGTTTAATGGGATAGCTAAGCTAACTCCTACAAATTTTAGAAACAATTGTTATAATAATACTACTATTAATTAAATATTTTTAGTTAATTAATTGGTCACGGTCCCTTAAATTTATAAAAATCATGTTATTTATTATATTGTGTGTCATCTTTTTTTATAGTGATTCATATATAAGTAAAATATTTTATAAATATATTTTTATTTAAAAACTGACAGTTGAAACCAATTTTAGAGAATGTTTGGATACAAGTTGTCCTAAAAAAATAAATTATTTTTAACCAATCGTTTTTTTTAAATCAAATATAACTTTAACCAGCTCCACTATCCTCTATATTATAAATATAATTAAAAAAATAAAAATCAATCATTGTTACACATTATCAACTTTAATTTATTATTTATCTACTCACATAATTTTAACTAATTATCACTTCACATTATCTCTTTCCTACTCTTACATCAAATCAATTATAATTATTTTATTTTAAATATTATTTTATTATAAACTCAAAATTCGACTAACAACTATTCATACTATATTTTTTCAAGTTTATCCAAACCAAATAAAAAATAATCCAATTAGAATAAAAAATCTTATATCCAAACATCCATTTTCGTTGGTTTTCTTTAATTATTTTTATTCATTTATTGTATTTTAAAACGTGTAACAAAAATACAGAGAGCCCGGTTTTACCGACTTTTCTACTATTACGGTTCTTGAACATCTGGGAAGCCCAAAACTGATACTCATTCGAAAGACCAAATATCACCTGGACTGGACCGAGGCACATATCGAGCTCAACCCACAGTTTCGGCTCAAGTTACAGACCCAACTATATATGTGGGATGTGGCTTAAATAAAATCTCTTCAACTCAACTACAAAAGAAACCTATTTCATTCCCGCGTTCCAATTACCTTGAAGCGATCAACCCCAAAACACCATGAAGGCTCTCGATCAGATGCTTCCTTGGTTAATTTCATAATTTAATTGCTCATTTTTCGTCTCGAATGGATTTTCCTGCGTCGTTAACTGCAAATTGGATTTTCCTTTTTATTTTTTCCGAATTTTATCTCATCAGGAAGTGAAATCTAGTTCGGCCTCTGATTGTGGATCAGTGAAGAGAAAAACCGGGCCCGATGAGGACGCATTAGCTGCTTCTTCAAAGAAACAAGCAGTTTCTGGTACTGATATGTTCGAGGAGGTACGTAGAGTTCTCCTCGACTCCCGGGCTTTAGATGTTTTATTTTATGTCGAAATTTCTCCTTTCCATGGATCAATTGCTTAATTACGGTTGTGTTGATTTTTATCATTCTATTCGGGGAACCATAGCTCGAATGCTCGATTAGATTACAAGCAAACTATTCGTGTATTAGTTAGTAATATATTTGTCGTTGGTTTGGTTTTTAATTGGGTCACGAAAAGGAATATGAGGATAATTGCTTCATTATTATTGTGCGTTGATTTTTATCGTTTGATTCGGGTAAACATGGCTCAATTATATGGGCTTGACCACATGTGCCGTTGTTATGATACAGAACAAACTATTCGTTAGTAACATGTTTGTTGTTGGTTTGCTTTTAATTGGGTCACGAGAAGGATACTCGTTTCTAAGGATCAATTGAATGAATTTAATGGAAAATATTTGTGTGGAATGAAAGAATTGAGTGTTTAATGAATGATCTTTCCATTAGGAAGTCAAATCTGGTTCAGCTGCTATAAGTAAGGTAGAGCCTTATGATGCATCTTTAGTTGCTTCCGTTGGTAAGAAACAATCAACCTTTGATGCCGTTGGGCATGCTTATGAGGTATGTTGAGAGCTTCTTCTTGACTGACCTTAGTTGATTTTATGACATGGAAGATACTCTTTTTTTTTCTTAATTGTATGATGATTTTCTATTCGATTTGGGAAACCATGGCTCACGTGGATTAGTTGTATTCCTTTTAATTGGTCCCCAGGATGAGGAGGAGGAGGTTAATATGGTTACTGACTATGATGTGCTTGACAATGCACCACCCATGATTAAGTTAGAGTATTGGACTACTCTTGATACGAAAGTAAGTCTATTTTATTTTAACCCAAAAAAAATTATGCTCGATGATTTTTTTATTTTTTTATTTTTTTTTAAAAAATATTTTACCTCCTCTTTTGTGTTGGTTGGGGAAATTTACTCCTGAAATTAAGGGTTCGAAAGCATTTTTTTAGTTTCATTACTGTTATGAATGATATAGGATGATGATTTGAAAGATGAGCTTGCTAAACATTTTGATCGTGGATCAGACCAATTCAAGGCAGCACTTGAAATGGTAAGTGATAGCTACGAGTTTTACATACCTTTCACAATACTATTAAACTTTTCAAGTTGCTGTGCTCGTGTCCTTTGTGTCTACTACTTTGTTATGAAGCTTTTTCCAATTGAATGGTTATGCACTGCGTAATGATATTCCTGATGGCTGGCCTTTTGCTGATAAATTAAATGTTAGTTGTGATAATTCAATTTCAGCTTGGTGGTAATCTGCTTGAATATAAGGCTCGAGTTGGCGGGGGTTCTGATCATCCTAATGGCGGGAACGTGATTGTGGGAGCTTTATTGCGCCAAGATGGTAGTCTTTTGTGTTCATTCTTTAACCTAGATTGCGAATAACCTAGGAACACTTGTGCTCGACTCAATCTTCTTTGGCTTAATCCGCTGTTCGGTTGTGAAACTCTATGTTGCATGATTAGACTGTAGGATGAATTGCATTTTCATTGATGTAACGAATCAGAAATGAATGTTGTCTGTATGATTAATCAACATGCATTGTTGAAATTATTAATCTTTATTTGTAAGCAAATCTTACATATAAAAATTTAGTTATTTTTTTGTGTACTCAATGGCTATTTTCCATTAACTATAAATTGACTTAAATAGAATTATTTTGACTGTAGATTGATTAGATATATTTTCAATAAAATCTTAATATTAATTTCATAGCAATTTATTGACACAATTATAAAAAAGGTCCACGTGGTGATGAAAATGAGTGATTGAGACTAAGACATTCTTCTTTTGATGAAACAGCAACACAGGAAGATCCTTTCTTCAAGTGATTTCGCATTGGTTTTCTTTTTTAAATTTTCTTTTCTAAGTCATAGAAGACTAACTTAAAGTATAAACATACTTTGATATTATCTGTTTTGGGTCTGAGCCCTCACGGTTTTATTTTTGGACTCAACTCCAAAAGCTAATGAAGATATGTGCTCATCCTTTAATTAGAGTAAAGAGGGGAAGGAAATTCACAACTCAACGATTGTGTTTTTCATGTTGATTAGCCGATTTGAATTACTGGAAAACCATATTTAATTAACCGAGATAAATATCGTAAACCAACTCACTTCGATCTCCAACCATCTACTTTAATTCACCTCGGCATTCCACTTGCAAAAAGTCAATTTGACGATCTCCGTTTGGTCGTTAGATTTATGTTTGTAATTTGTGATTGTAAAGCTAGTGATAATTTTATGTTTTTGCAACTAAATTGGAATAGTCAAAGGTTTCAATAAATCAGTTGTAATGAACAAAAAGAAAAAAACAAAAATCGCGAATTTCGAGTCTGGAAGGCCGAAAAATGACCAAATAGAGTCATGGTTTTGCTCAAGTATCATGATATAAGTTCTTAATAATAATAACAATAATAATAATATAATAACAATAATAATAGTGTTAAGAAAAAACAAAAGGAAACCGGTTTTACCAATTTGACCGATTTCCACAGTTCGGTTCTTGAATATCTGGAAAGCCCAAAACTGACACTCGTTCGAAAGCCCAAAACTGACACTCGTTCGAAAGCCCAGATACGATCTGGACCGAGGCAAAAATGGGGCTCAAAGCCGAAATTTCAACTCAAGTTACAGGCCCAACTGTACATGTGGCAATAAATAATATTGAGGAAATTGCACACGTTACAAGACATATTGTCTTTTATTGCAAAATTACCAAATTTATAAAATTAATTACAAACTTACCAGATTTATAAAAAATGATTTTTTTTAAATATGCAATTAATATTCAACTTAATTAAAGGTAGACTTATCACCTTCCAAACCAACATTCCACGACACTTTCTCTTTCTCTCTCTCCCCCTATCTCTTCATCTCCTTCTTCTCTCTCCCTCTCTCTTTTTTTTTCCTGATCGTTGCGTTTTTTATGTGGGCAAGAAGAACCGAAACAGGTTGGTGGTTAATTTTTATTTTCTCTTGAAAGAAAAGGAGCAGTGCGTGAACATAGACAAAAAGGGAGCAGCCATTTATTTGTTTTGTGCAAGCATAGCGTGAACTAAAAACGATGAGGGTAGAAAGGCAGCAGCGTGGCCGCCCGAGGAGTTTGTCCAAGGCGCCTTGAGGAGACGAAGGACGATCGGAGAATTTTGTTGTTAGGTTTTAGTTGAGAGGAGGACCAGACCAGACGGTATATATGTAGTATATTTATACTTTTTTTGTTGTTTGTGTAGTTGCATATATATACTGTATATTTTTCGTATATATATTGTTTATATTTTTTTGTATGCACACTATTAGAGTGTGTATAGTTTGAATTTTTTATACGAAAAATTTGAATTGAAAATCATAAGGATCATTGTTTATATTCTGTATATTTTCTGTATATGTTGTGTTCTCCACCATCTCGTTGCTAGCTTATAAAATGATCTTAGGTATATATATATTGTATATTTTTCGTATATATACTGTTTATATTCTGTATATTTGCTGCTCGTGATGGGACGACGTTGCTCGTGATGGACGACACTTCTCGTGATTGTTTAATTCAAATTTTTCCTTTTTTTTTTTAATTAATGAAAGAATCCCGTTAGTTACGGGATTCTTGAGATGGTAACTCCTAATTTTTTGTTTGGCAGTTATATTGTAGTTATCCAAATAATTATGTTAACTTAGGCATACTTGTAAATAAATTTTTATTTTTGTATTTGTGCAATTATTTTAAAATCTTTAATGTAGAAGTGCAAATTACCCAATAATATTTCTCTTCCACTCGAAGACAAAAGAAACCTATTTCAATTCCCGCGTTCCAATTACCTTGGAGATCAACCCCAAAACACCATGAAGGCTCTCGATCAGGTCTTTCCCTGGTTAATTTCATATATTACATGCTCAAATTTCGACACGAATGATTTTTCCTGCTTCGTTAACTGCAAATTGGATTTTTCTTTTTAATTTTTCCGAATTTTATCACATCAGGAAGTGAAATCTGGTTCGGCCTCTGATAGTGGATCAGAGAAGAGAAAAATTGGGCCCGATGAAGACGCATTAGCTGCTTCTTCTAAGAAACAAGCAGTTTCTGATACTGATATTTTCGAGGAGGTACGTAGAGTTCTTCTCCTCGACTGCCGGGCCTTAGATGTTTTTTTTATGATGTCGAAGATTCTCCTCTAAGGATCAATTGCTTAATTATGAATGTGTGTTGATTTTTATCATTCGATTTGGGGAAGCGTGTCTCGAATGCTCGATTGGATTCGTATTTGAGTTCGACAACTTTTGCCGTTATGATACAAGCAAACTATTCGTTTATTAGTTTCTAATATATTTATTGTTGATTTGATTTTAATTGGGTCACTAGATGTTTTTGTGGATCAATTGCTTCACTATTATTCTGCATTGATTTTTATCGTTCAATTCTGGGAAACATGGCTCGATTATATGAACTCGACAACATGTGCCCTTGTTATGATACATAACGAGCTATTCGTTAGTAACATGTTTGTTGTTGGTTTGCTTTTAATTGGGTCACGAGAAGGATACCCGTTTCTAAGGATCGACTGAATGAATTCAATGGAAAGTATTTGTGTGGAATGAAAGAATTGAGTGGTTAATGAATGATATTTCCATTAGGAAGTCAAATCTGGTTCAGCTGCTAAGAGCAAGGTAGAGCCTTATGATGCATCTTTAGTTGCTTCCGTTGGTAAGAAACAATCAACCTTTGATGCCGTTGGGCATGATTATGAGGTATGTAGAGAGCTTCTTCTTGACTGGCCTTAGTTGTTTTTATGACATGGAAGATACTCTTTTTTCTTTTCTTTTCTTTTTTAATTATTGTATGTTGATTTCTGTTGGATTGGTTGGATTCGTATTAAATGGTCCCCAGGATAAGGATGAGGATGAGGAGGAGGAGGTTGATATGGTTACTGACTATCATGTGCTTGAAAATGCACCACCCTTGATTAAGTTAGAGTATTGGACTACTCTTGATATGAAAGTAAGTCTATTTTATTTTAATCCAAAAAAAACTATGCTCGAAGAATTGATTTTTTGTTTTTGTTTTTAATTTTACCTCCTCTTTTGTGTTGGTTGGGAAAATTTACTCCTGAAATTAAGAGTTCGAAATCATTTTTTTAGTTTCATTACTGTTATGAATGATATAGGATGATGATTTGAAAGATGAGCTTGCTAAACATTTTGTTCGTGATCAGACCAATTCAAGACAGCACTTGAAATGGTAAGTGATAGCTACGAGTTTTACATACCTGTCACAGTACTATTAAACTTTTCAAGTTGCCGTGCTCGTGTCTTTTGTGTCTACTACCTTTTCATGAAGCTTTTCCAATTGAATGGTTATGCACTACGTAATGATATTCCTGATGGTTGGCCTTTTGCTGATAAATTAAATGTTAGCTCTAATGTATTGTGATTATTCAATTTCAGCTTGGTGGTCATCTGCATGAACATAAGGCTCGATTTGGCGGGGATTCTGGTCATGATCATCCTAATGGCGGGAACGTGATTGTGGGAGCTTTATTGCGCCAAGATGGTAGTCTTTCGTGTGCATTCTTTAGCTGAAAAACTGTCCACTTCCGCATGGGCTTTATGCAATAATGTAGTTTTCTGTAGTTATAGCATGCGACTAACCTAGGAACACTTGTGCTTGACTCCATCTTCTTTGGCTTAATCCGCTGTTTGTGTGTGAAACTCTATTTTGCTTGATTAGACTGTAGGATGAAATGCATTTTCATTGCTTTAGTTTCTTGCTGGTAATAATATATGGTTTGAACGAATCAGAAATGAATGTTGTCTGATTATGATTAATCAACATGCATTGTTGAAGTTATTTTTCCATGTGGTGGTGATAGAGTGATTGAGACTAAAGACATTCTTCTTTTGATGAAACAGCAGATAAAATGGGCCTGGTATTGGCAATTAACTAAGGAAAATCCTTTCTTCAAGTGATCTCTTATTTGTTTTCTTTTCTAAATTATATAGAACACTTCACTAACTTAAAATATAAAGATAATTTGATATTGTCTGTTTTGTGTATGAGCCCTCACGGTTTTATTTTTGGACTCAACTCCAAAAGCTAATGAAGATATGTGCAGTGTGCTCATCCTAACTTAAAATTTCAAGAACTAATAATTTTAATTTGAATAAGATAAAGTTTAGCAAAGATGAAAACACGAATCATGCTAGTTTAACTTGTAACCGAACAAGCTTCCCAAACACGACCTAATAGGAGCTCACTCACTCGCCTTCCTCCGTCTCCCGCCGCTAATAGCGTCTCCTTCTTCACGCGCCTCCGCCCCCTCCCTCGGACTCACAGGTTGTCGGTAGCTACTGTCGATTCTCAGAGACTCGGGCCTAAAATAAGCCCCCATTTCCAGGTTTTGTTCTCAACTCGTTATGGAAAAACCATGTGGTTCAATCAGTGAATTTAAAAAAATGCAATGCCTAGGAGTTTGAGCATCCTATCTGTGGCCGCGAGATTCTAATGTGTGGAGGTTTTCCTTTTCCTTTTCCTTTCCTTTTTTTGGGTGAAGTTCATTAGTGAGAGATAGTACTGAACCACAGCCACCAAGTAGATTTATATGCTGCCTAAACTTCGTCTGATATTCGAGATGGTTAGCGGGTGAGGAGTGTTGACTGTTGAGTGTTTTTTCAGGAAAAAGAGTCTACTTTACATATCAATACATTATATAGTATGATTTCTGTGCCTCACACTAGCTGATTTTGCCTCTGTGAATTGGTCATTTAACAAAGTTTTAGTTATGAAGTCTTATCCGATGACTCAGTTCCAGTTTCTATTTCAAGGTGCTCAAAAGGATAGGTGGAGTAATTATAGAAAGTAGAAACATGACACCAACTTTAGTAATTGCAATCTAAAACATCTGACTGTACAAAATGTTGCTACTTCTTTTCTGCTGTTAGTGAAATAGTAAATAGTGTGATTCAGTGTCTTATTAAATGTAATGTTGTTAAGTGTATTGCAATTGACTTTTGTAAAACTCAAAATTGAACTTAACAGATATTTTTAATAGAACTTTTTAAATAATTGAATACTGACGGAAGCATGCCTTTTGTAGAAGTTTTCTGGCGAAGGGGTTCTTTTGGCACTCAAAGTTGGAAGCACTCCACATCTAACCTTCTGTACTATCAAAATGCAGCAATCTTTTCCGCATAAAGGCCGAAAAATGACCAAATAGAGTCATGGTTTTGGGTCTGAGGAGTTGGAAGGATGCGAATTTCGAGTGTGGAAGTACATTATAAATGTCAATCTTGCTTCAGCCACTCAAATGTATAGTTAAATGTTTCAATAAATCAGCTGTAATGAACTCTAAGAGGTTGGATGGGCCTGACGTGAAGCCCTTGCCTGAGACAACTCTTGCTTAGTCAAAAAAACCGCTGCCTGTGAAGTCTAATTGTCTTAAGCCTAATCATGAAATATTCAACGGGCCATTAGTCGAAGCCATACATGAGATCTCCATTTATATTCATCATTTTCACAACCTCGATTTGTTTCAGCAAGGGTTTGTGTAATATCAGCTCAACTTCATACAACCTCGATTTTTCACTTTTTTTTTGCAGATGAACAATCTGTCCGTCCAGGATAGCTGGAGTTGACCCTAATCCCTCAAACAAATTGACGGTGGGCCCTACTCGAAAAAATGCCCGTGTTCTTAAGATTGTTGTTTTTGTACATGGATTCCAGGCACGTTCTTATGATATGCTCATACGATAGTACCTTAGTGCATGCTTGGATACAAATTTTTCAAAGAAAAAAAAATCCAATCATTTTTAATCAATCACTTTTTTTTTTGTTTAATCAAATCTAACTCAATTTTAACTCAAACCCCACTATCCTCAGTATTATCAATATAATTAAATAATATCACTCAATTATTCTTGCACATTACATCAATTTTAATTCACTATTCATCAACTCACATAATTTTAACTAACCATCACTTCACATCACCTCTCTCCTACTTTTACATCAATTCAATTTTATTTATTTTATTTTAAATATTATATAATATAAACTCTAAAGCCCACTAACAACTAATCATACTACTTTTTTTAAAATTAACCATACCAAACAAAATATATATCCAAGCATTTACTTAACGTCTTGTTGGCCTGTATTTCTACTCTCATTATCTTGCCTTTCTTCTGGAGTTTTCACAATGTTGCAATTGTCCAATATGTCTTATCAAGCGTTTGCTAATCTCTTGAAGTTAGCATTTAATGTATAATGAATATCTGGACTTTCTTATATGTTTGCATGAGGAAACATTAGTTTATGACTTTATTCTACTAGCTGTTCTTTACTTTTTTATCCTAAATATCCATTGTGTGTACTGTGCAGGGACATCATCTAGACTTGAGACTTATCCGGAACCAATGGCTTCTGATAGACCCAAAGGTGGAATTTCTTATGTCTGAGGCCAATGAGGATAAAACATCTGGCGATTTTAGAGAAATGGGACAAAGGCTAGCACAGGAAGTTGTATCTTTTATCAAAAAGAAAATGGATAAGGTGTCGAGAACTGGGGTCTTAACAACACTTAAGCTTAGTTTTGTTGGACATTCCATTGGAAATATCATCCTGAGAACTGCTTTCGCAGGTTTTAGACTATAAGCTCACATCCAAAATAAATAAATAAAAGTGCTCCTGTTTTCTAATTAACTTGCAGTGGTGATATTGATTATTGACTCTGCAGATAGCATTATGGAACCGTATCTGAGATACCTGCATACATATCTCTCGGTCTCGGGCCCACATCTCATTTATCATAATAGTTCGAACTCTCTATTTAATGGGGGCTTGTGGCTCTTGAAGAAACTCAAAGGAACTCAATGCATTCACCAGTTGACTTTTATCTGATGATACTGATTTGCGAAGTACTTTCTTGTACAAACTGTGTCAGGTACATTTTGTACTCTCAACTGCTGACTGAAATTTTGGATGCTGCTGTTTGCTCGTTTTGTTGATGGTTGAGCTGGTAAAAAAAACATATGCCAGTTATAGGAAATGTGGCTTTGTTAATTGAGTTCATAAACTGTATTGAGATTTTGAGATGAATTTTTTAAAGGGAAAAATGATTTCCATTTTAAGATAGCTTCTACCTAATATATATATTTTTTCCCTTCACTTGTTTATTTTTCCTGTCTTTTTTTTTTCCTTTTGATTTTACCTTTGCTCATTTTGAGAAAGCATGGTAGGATACTCAAAAAAATTGCAAGTAATTATGAGTTGTAGCCATTCTAGAATGATTCTTATCGTATGTGGCACTTTTATAGTTTGGATCGGATATTATACTGTGGTATACTGAGAAGAGATCCATCTTCCGAAATTTCATGCTTGATTTGTATAATCCGTTACCAAAGTAGGAAAGACAGAGAGAATGATTGTTTTATATAGTTAATTTTACTACTAGAAATGTAAATTAATCCGTGCTTTTGAAATTACTGAGGATTGTAATTAGATCACAATTAATTTGGAGCCTGAACTTAACATAAGTAAGAAGAGGAGGGTCAAGTTTATTTAGGTGGGTTTCTGTACTATAACTTCTACAGGTTTGTGTTATAATATAGACAGGGTTTATCTCATACCTACTCACAATAAATTTTCTTCGTAGAAGTGTATTAATGACTAAAAAAATGCTACAAGTACATAATAAATGTACATAGAGGTGTACATAACACTCACATACAGTGGGAG
>BKCP01010514.1:3805111-3817434 GCA_008636005.1 Striga asiatica | reverse complement strand
AGCTAGCCGAGTCCCTCAAAAAACGTAAAAGCTGTGAGACATCCTCAAGCGGGCGGTCAACGCCACCAATGCTGCTGCAGGCATCGCCTGTGAAGAAAACTCCCTCCTAAAAGACTATGTCACAGAGAAAGGTGAGTGCCTTCATTTCCTCGCTCGGGAGAACAAGCAGCTGTTGCTTTACCCTGAATTTCTATTCTTCTTTTTACTGATGGTTGGCTCTTTGTACTTTTTAATTGCTTGCTCTCTTATCACACAATGAATTGGCAATTTTTCTTTTCTTTTCTTTTTTTTTTTATGAGTTTGGGTATTCTCTGACTTTATATTATTTGGGGATAGATCCAACATCGGCTTTGAGATTTTAGCTCAGATTGGAAAGCATGGAGCCTCCATTGCCATAATGTGCCATCGCAAGGCTGTCATAGATGACGCCGTTTCAGCCCTCAAATTCCTCCACATCCCAGTATCACTCTTTCTTCCATTTTCCTGTTAGATAAATAAATTAACTCCTTTGTTAAGTAGCTTAATTAAATTGTTGGTATACCAATCTTGTGTAGTTTAGATTTGGAGTTTTCGGGTTTAGTAAAGAATAAGTCTGCTTCTTTCTTTGTTGTTAATTTAGTTCAACAAAGAGTCTGGAAACCAAGTCGATGAATGCAAGTTGAAAGTTGTGTATGTAGCCTGTCCGGGAAGTGTCGAAAGAGGGTTCACCTCCAAGGGCCTCTGTATCGGACAATGGAAACATGAAGTGAACCTCTGATTTCAATGCTGTGAGTTTATGGACGTTTACGCGCTAACTTTTCATTTGAAAATTTGATATTGATTGGTTTTCTTCTATGGCTACATGTTTCGAAAAGACTTGTTGAGACTCGGGCTGGCGTTCTGAATATGAAAATGAGAATATTTCGATTGTGTTATTCAAGTGTTCAAGAATTTGTTCATTCTTTTACCAACTAATTTTACATGCAAGAGCTTGGGGCTACCTATCAGTTGTAAAGGTACAACTTGGCTTCTGTGAATAGACATCCAAGTTATCTCATATGTATATATCTTATAGTCTAAGTATTTAAGAAAAAGCAGCGCAAACACTGTTCGTTTATTTTTTTTTTATTTACATTTATTAATATTTGGTATTTTTCATTTGATGAAATAACTTGCAAAAGATTTCAAAAACTCAGTGGCCAAATAAATTGAAACTAATGAAAAAGGAATTTGTAAAACAATTAGGTTAACCAAAAAAACACACATCCCCTCTCTACACCTCCGCCGCAATCGCTCGACCTCCGCCCACCGCCGCTCGACCTCGGCCATCCGGCGCTCGACCTGACCCTCGTTGTTCGCTGCGCGACCTCTCCACTCCAGCCATCGTCATCGAGAAAACCCGAGAGCTCAGGACATCGACCTAGGGTTTGCGGTGAGTACACAACTTTCTCCTACTCTGCGTTTTCCCAATTAGCTTTAAATTTACTTCACCACTTTTTTATTGCCTTATCTGTTTTGTGGTTCTATTTGAAAGTTCTCTTCCATTTTGTTTTCCGTTGAAAATATATAAAAAAAAAAATCGTGTAAGTTGTGAACATGTTGTCAACTAAATTACTGGTAAGTTTGATGGACATTTGTTGACAAATCGAATGCAGTTTAATTGATTGCCAACTCTGGCACAGGCAATGAAAATAAGCCCCTGAGAAGTGTGCATTGGTTGGTATCTCGTAGAAAACACAAATTGAATGAATTCATTTTCTTTGTTAAAATGCTTTATTTGTTGTTTTCTAAATTACAAAGCAACAATAAAAGTGAGCCATACTGGAATCTTCTTTTCCTTGTGCTGGTGCATTAATTTGTTTTGGGTTGGCTTTGATCAGTTGTGAGTTGTGTGCTTCAGTAATTTTTGCCAACCTCTGTTTCTGACAAGAGTCCAACCTATCAATATTCGTTTTCTTCATCATAATTTTTCTGTTGTCATTTACGTCATAATTTTTTACGTATGCATATATTTTTATTTGAAATAGGGAAGATTGTTTGGCTATGTTACTTTTGCCGTTAGTGGTGGCTTTATTGGTATTTTTATTCACTATTATTCAGGTGAGATGCTTCAAGATGACATTATTGATATAGACGACTAAGTTTTGACCTCCTTCACCAACCTTCAAAATAATAATATTAGATGATATCATGATATAATGTTTCATAATTTGATGGAGCGTTCAGATGCCTTAATTATGGTTTATGCTTTATTGTTAGTTGAACATCGGGCCTGATGTTTTCTCTGCCGAATAGCATGTAGTAATGACTTGGGGGAGAAATTTAAGATCCAAGTTAGAAACATTTTGTCGAGACTCATATTAATTACTCACAATCTGAATTCTATGGTCCCACTTACTGTATTTTAAACGCTAAATTATCTCAATGGATGACATGTTAAGCAATTTCCTTGAATCGATTAGGTGGCTGTTGTTTGTGTGGGACAGTTCAAGACTCAATTGATTTTATGAGATTCTCCAGTAGTGGTGTATGTTATCTTCAAACAACAACGCTTACTAAGTTATCATTAAATTTGCAGATAGAGCCTATCTTAAGTTGAAATTTGCCTCCTGTCTTCGAGAAGTACTTGCCGTAGTGTGTGAGTTGCTTTTGAGCTTCAGCTTCTTTTTTGCTATTTGCATAAATTCATTGTCCATCGTTGTTTTCAAATATATTTTTGTGCTGAGGTAAATATGTCTTGTACATATGCCTTTTGATATACTGCCTCCAATGGGCATCAATTGCAGACGAGCAAATTTGTGATTTATACGAGATTGAATTTCTTGCATTTATATGGCGCTCCTTCAAATTAAGCTTAAGTAATGCATGCATTTAATGTAAAGCAATTTTTTCAGATAATAATATGTGTAGATATTCTTCTTCATTTACTACAGCAAAGTTTAGAGAGAAAGGATAAAATTCCAGCTCATGTTTTGCAAGTCATAGAAGAAGAACTGACAAAATTACAATTATTGGAAGCAAGTTCGAGTGAGTTTAATGTCACACGCAATTATCTTGACTGGTTTACTGCATTGCCTTGGAGAGAGTACTTGTCTGTGTTTCAAATAGCATCTCCCTATGGTTGTTTTTGTGTCTTGGTGTCTTTCATCCTTGCACTTTATACTTTTTGAATTTCAGATACCATATGCCCTTTCATTGTTTGAGTTGTTTGTTGATGAAGTTTGTCTCTAAATGAATTAAAATGATTAAATAAGAACTCAAAATCTATGTCACTTGGCAAGAGAGTTATGCCAACTTTATATGTACCAGCTATGATCCTATCAAGTATCAACTATGTTTGTATTCTAAGTTTACAGGCTGCAGTAAAAACCAAATAAGACTACTTTATTGCTTCGTATGTAATTTATAACACTTCTAGTAGTTCTGTATATTGTTTCCAAACATCAATGCTTACTAAGTTGTCATTAAATTTGCAGATACAACCTATCTTAAGTGGAAATTTGCCTCCTGGCTTCGACCCAAGTACTTGCTGCAGTGTGTGAGGTTCTTTTGAGCTTCAGCTTCTTCTTTGCTATTTGCATACATTCGTTGTCCACACAAACCTATACTGGAGATGGGTGATACGCGTACGCCAACCAATGTCGAACCCAAATCATCATTCTTGCTATATGCACCAAACTCTGCATCGGAGTATCTCAACAGAATAGCGTTCATTCGAGATTATGTCTCTATAAAGATAGATCAGACGGTTGTGTGATGATTCAGGGCATTCCACTGCTCCGCCCTCAGGCGACGAATCTTGCGCAGAAGAAAAATATGATTATAGAGTTCAAGTTTTTTTCTAAAAGGAGGATGATAAGGTTATACGTCCGAGGGGACAACCCCTATCTTGTATCCTTCCATAATGGGATGCAGATAATTAGATTTAGCGATGAAGGAGAGCTATTTCTCATGGCATTTCCCCTCAGGACAATACCCTAGCCTCCATGGACGCGGATTACGCAAAATCATGACACTTAGGAAAGAGGGTATTCATTATGCTGTTAGACTGTTGACAATTTCCACTGATGGAAACGATTACAGAAGAAGTCTCTTGTCCATAATTTATCATTTATTGAAGGTCGCTCGCTTAAAGTTATTGGGAGATTTATATGCCAGCACTTTGCCTTGGGGAGGATACCCATGGAAAGTCACCTGAAGCTGTTTCCCAGAAGGCGAGCAAAGCAATCATATTGAATAATTGAAATGTAAAGTTCAGTACTGAAGATGGTCAGGCTGAAGTTGGTCAGGAGCCTCCCATAAAAAATTTTGACGACGTCAAGTTAAAACTAGGCTTATTGTTAAACTACTCGAAGAGTGACCCCGCATTGCCGAGCATAGGAGGAGTGACTGGGAGAATCTTCCTCCTTTTGGAAGTGACTCTGCTCACCCGAAACAGAAGGGAGAAAGCTCGAGGGAAGGAGGTAGGAAGGGGGCGAGCTCTAGCCGGGAGACCCGTGACAGTAATGGTGAAAGAAGAGGTGGAGGTGTGATGCCACAGATACGAACATCTTCGATTTTTTCATAACACTATAGTAACTTCCTTCAGAACAAGCTAGCATTCCTATAAACGATAGCTGCATAAACCTCCCTTTAGATATAACAATTCAAAACTTCACTTATCTTTGAAAATATGAATATAACCTTAAATTGTAATTTACAAATCCTTGAGGTTTGGGTACATCGATTATCGAAGCAATTTGTAAAAGGAAACAACCCCATTTTACAAATTGAGGTTGTTTCCTTTTACAAATTGGGTATATCCTCTGAAACTGCATTAACGAACAAGTAGCACCCAAAAATAAAATGGGGTTGTTTCCTTTTACAAATTGCTTCGATAATCGATATACCCAAACCCAAGGATTTGTAAATTATAATTTAAGGTTATATTCATATTTTCAAAGATAAGTGAACTTTTTAATTGTTATATCTAAGGGGAGGTTTATGCAACTATCATTTATAGGAATGCTAGCCTGTTCTGAAGGAAGTTACTATAGTGTTGTGAAAAAGTCGAGGATGTTCGTACCTGTGGCATCACACCTCCACCCCTTCCTTCACCAACACTGTCACGGGTCTCCCGGCTAGAGCTCGCCCCCTTCCTACCTCTTTCCCTCGAGCTTTCTCCTTTCTCTTTCGGGTGAGCAGAGTCACTTCCAAAAGGAGGAAGATTCTCCTAGTCACTCCTTCTATGCTCGGCAATGCGGGGTCATTCTTCGAGTAGTTTAACAATAAGTCTAGTTTTAACTTGGCGTCGTCAAAATTTTTTATGGGAGACTCCTGACCAACTTCAGCCTCACCATCTTCAGTACTGAACTTTACATTTCTATTATTCAATATGATTGCTTTGCTCGCCTTCCCCCAAAAGTTTAGCAGCTTCAAGTGACTTTCCATGGGTATCCTCCCCAAGGCAAAGTGCTGGCATATAAATCTCTCAATAACTTTGAAGCGAGCAGCCTCTAATAAATGATAAATTATGGACAAGAGACTTCTTCTGTAATCGTTTCCATCATAATCAGTGGAAATTGTCAACAGTCTAACAGCATAATGAATACCCTCATTCCCAAGTGTCATGATTTTGCGTAATCCGCGTCCATCGAGGCTAGGGTATTGTCCTGTGTAAAAGAGGGGAAATGCAATGAGAATAGCTCTCCTTCATTACTGAATCTAATTATCTGCGTCCCATTATGGAAGGATACAAGATAGAGGTTGTCCCTCGGACGTATAACCTTATCATCCTCCTTTTAGAAAAAAACTTGAACTCTATAATCATATTTTTCTTTTATTTTTGTATAACTTGTTTTATTTTCCAGTCGGTTAATTGTATGGTCTGTCTCTCTTGCACTTAGGATTGACAATGGGGACATTGTCTAATTTTAAGTGTGGGGGAGTTTTACGTGGCTATGTGGTTGACCAAGTCTAAGTTTTTATTTCTAGGATTGTTTTTGTTTTTCTCTTGTTTTTGTGGATCGGTATACTTGGTAGGATTATTTGTTTGTGTTTTTCTGAGTTTGGACTTTGGTGTATCATAATTGTGATGATGAGTATGAGTGATGAATTGGCTTGGTTGTTCTGTTGATAGTTATTTTACCACTTGTGAGGTTTGAGCCACGTTCATTTATTTTCTCGTGAGATATTGGTCAGAATCGTTATCAATTAGAATTTGTCTTGAGTCTACTTAGAAATGAAATAATTGGATTTATGAACGTGAATATGATTTGAGGCATTTCTTTTTGTATTTCCTTTCCCTTTTCTTTTCTGAAAATAATTTCGCTAGTCACCCTCTTTGAGCCTATTGATTTTCTTTCTTTTATAACCTCGTAACGATGATATTGTGGAGTTGCGGGTGTAGAATTGGAGGTGATTCGTGTTTGTATATATATATATATTCCTATCTTCTAACTAAGATATTAGATTCTAATAGAATATTAGAATTCTATTCTAGAATATAGATAGTATTATTCCAATTAATCAATCATTGAATATACAATTAAAAAATCCGCATTCTTATTTTTTAATTTTCAATTCAAAAAAAAGAAGTAGAAAAATCAAAATACGATAAAAATCGGAATGAACCGCGTCCATTGTCTAATGGATAGGACAGAGGTCTTCTAAACCTTTGGTATATAAAAGAGAGAAACCAAATGGATTACTAAAATGTCCAAAGGTTCTAAAAAAAAAAAAAAAAAAAAAAGAGAAACCGAATGGATTTCATAAAATGTCCAAAGGTTCTCACAAAAAAAAAAATGGTGAATAAGTTGGGACGTAGGCTGATTTCGGAGTAGTGAGAGGAATCTGTTGGTGTCAGCAACCGAAAGAGTTCATGATTACGGTTATCTGATTGAGTGAGTTGATTTTTATTTAGTCAGTTAGCCTATATTTACCCTACCCGATCCAAAGAGCCTACGTTATATCCCTTAAAGTCCTCTTGATTCACTGTTTCATGAATTTGATTGTTTTAGAGTAGGAGTTAGACGATAGTCAAATTTATGATTGATTCGACTGATGACCAATTTGAGTGTACCCAGTTGATATTTAAGAAAGAAATTAAGTGAGGCATATATGACACTTCTGCACTCGAGAGCTTATGTCATTCAAAACGGTCAAGTTAATAGTTGAGGTGTGCTCTTGTGATCATTTGAATTCTTCTTGACTTGATTGATTGGTTTGAGATTAGTCTTGCTAGAACCGTTGTCCTTGCTCAATTGTTTATTTTCCTTTTCTTTTCTTTTCCTTTCTTTTGTTCGGGACGAACAAAAGTCTTAGTGTGGGGGAGTTGTTTGTCCCATTTTCTTTGCTATTTTTGTTTATGTTTTGCGTGTATTTTCTCCCCTTTTTGGTCGTTTCTTAGGTGTTACCGGTCCGTTTAGTCGTTTCTCGTGTTTTACCTTTATTTTGATGTTTTTAGTATTTTCTTTGCTTTTATCTCTATTTTCCTTGCTTTTCGTGTTGTCTTCCGATTTTGGTGTTTCAGGTCGTTCCAGTTCCCAAGTGTTTCGTCCCAGTTCGTGCCACCAAACAACAAAAGATTGACTTTCTAGCTCAGGAAAGACCCGAGAGATGTTACCCGAGAGTCCACGAGCCCGAAAAACTAAAAATCAGAAGCTGCCCTGACCCTAGCGCCGCTAAGGGGTTAGCGCCGCTAAGGGTGTGAAAACTAGCGGCGGTTTGGCCTTAGCGAGGAGGTAGCGACGTCAGAGGCTTTCTTTTAACAAAAATGGGGTTAGCGCCGCTAAGGTCTGTTTTCAGCAGATGCGTTTTTTATGGAATTTCGAATACAAGGGTTTGAGGGATCGAGCCTTAAGGAATATTATCATTCTGAGACTAGTTCTTTTCGGACTTTTGGACCTTAGAAACATTTTCTTTTCAATTTTCACTTGGGATTCATTGGATTTTTGCTTGGATTCGAGTTTTGGAGATTGTGGCACTACAAAACAAACACGGTTTGGCCTATATTTTGATTTCGTTCTTGACAATAATAAAATTATATATTTTAAATTATAATTTATCTTTATAAATTATATATTGTACGCAATAATATATTTTAAATTATATTTATCTTTATAACAATAATAAAATTATTTTTTTATATTAATTAGAAGAATAAAATTATTTATCAATTAATATATTTATATTTGAAGTAGTTATATGATATAAGTTATAAAATTACTATAATATAGCACATATAAGTCACAAGTAACAACTGTCATTCTAAAATATATAATAATATATATTATTTGTAAAAAATAAATAATTTTAAAATAATTTTCTCATTAATTTTATAATTCAAGAATAATTTTTTAACAAGCACCCGTGTAATACACGGGTGTCGTACTAGTAGATATTATAACCAAATACAAAACATAAATTTTTTACATATTCAAACACCAAAATGACAATTAGGTAGGCTCTTGAAATTACAAGTTACTGATATATGGATATATTATGAAATCCACGCGTGCAAAATGTATTGTTAAGGCCAGGCCCATTTTATCTGCGTTTCATCAAAAGCTCAATCACTCATTTTCATCACCAAATGGAAAAATAATTTCAACAATGCATGTTGATTCAATCAGGCAACATCCATTTCTGATTCATTAAAACCATATATTCCAGCTTGAGTCGAGCACAAGTGTTCCTAGGTTATTCACATGCTATAACTACACAAAACCAGGTTTGATTGCATATGCCCGTCTGGAAGTGGACAGTTTTTCAGCTAAAGATTGAAAGCAAAACACTACCATCGTGGCGAAGTGTAGCTTTCACGAACACCTTCCCGCCATTACGATGATCAGAATCCCCATTAAATTGAGCCTTATAACCATACAGATCATCACCGATCTGAAATTGAATAATCACAATAAATTAGAGCTGACAATAAATTTATCAGCAAAAGTAAAAGCCAGCCATCAGGAATATCATTACGCAGCGCATAACCATTCAAATGGAAAAGCTTCGTGAAGGGAACTTAACACGCCACAAAAGTAGAAGACACAAAAGACACGAGCACAACAACTTGAAAAGTTTAAGGGTACATTTGGATTAAAGGATTTACTAAGTTCAAATCCTCATATAGTAATAGAAGTTGAGGGATTTCAAATACATGCTAGATAATTTTTAGTCATTATTTTGAAGGATTTTAAATGACTCATCAAACCTAGTCATTTGAAATCAATTGTTTATTACCGTTGACGATCACACCGTATGCCATCATTTAGGTTCATCACCACGAGTGAACACCATCAGTGCGAGCTAGACAATGGATTCATAATCATTTCAACAAATCCATTCAAAGAGTCTGCAAATAAAAACTTAGGGCGTGATTGTATATAATTTGTACAGTAAATATCCCACTCAAAACTCAAATTCAACTCGACTCCACTATCTCCAATATTATCAATATAATTAAATAATACCAATCAATCATTATTACACATCACATCAACTTTAATTCACTATTCACCCACTCACATAATTTTAACTAATCATCACTTTCAATCATTTTCTCCTACTTTTACATCAAATCAACTTTAATTATTTTAATTTAAATATTATTTTAATATATCCACTAACAACTAACCATACTACTTTATTTCAAACTTAACTATAGTTAAAAAAAAAAAAAAAACTAGTTTTTTACTAGTTGAATTCATATCCAATCACCTCCTTATATTTCAAAAATTTTGAAATCAAGGGATTTCAAATCCCTCGTAACAAACATAGCCTAATAGTATTGTGACAGGTATGTAATAAAAAATCCCGTAGCTTAATACAACATCAAGTGTATCACTTACACTTTTAAGTGCTGTCTTGAATTGGTCTGATCCACGATCAAAATGTTTAGCAAGCTCATCTTTCAAATCCTCATCCTGTATCATTCATAACAGTCATGAAACTAAATAAATGCTTTCGAACACTTAATTTCAAGAGTAAATTTCCCCAACCAACACAAAAGAGAAGGTAAAAAAATCAACATCGAGCATAGTTTTTTTATGTTAAAATAAAATAGACTTACCTTCGTATCAAGGGTAGTCCAATACGCTATCTCAAACAAGGGTGGGTCATTGTCAAGCGCACCAAAGTCAGTAACCATATCAACATCCTCCTCCTCCTCATCCTCATCCTAAGGACAAATTAAAAGGAATACAACCAATCCACCAAACAGAAATCAACTATCTTCCATGTCATAAAAACAACTACGACCAGTCAAGAAGAAGAACTCTACATACATAAAAAAAAGTCATTCCGTCATCAGAGGTGCCGGCATCAGAGGTTGCTGGTTTCTTAGCAACAGAAGTTGGAAAAGATGCATCATCAAGCTCTACCTTTCTCTTAGATGTTGAACCAGATTTGAGTTCCTAATGGAAAGATCATTCATTAAACACTCAAATAATTCCATTACAGAACATTATTCTTTCATTCACACAAATATTTTCAATTGAATTTCATTCAATGGAAAAGCAAACCAACAACAAACATATTACTAACGATAGTTCGTTCTGTATCATAACAACGGCACATGTTGTGTGAGTTCATATAATCGAGCCATGATTCCCCAAATTGAAACCAACAACAAATACATTACTAACTAATACACGTATAGTTCGCTTATACTTATATCATATCAGAACATGTCGTCGAACTCAAATACGAATCCAATCGAGCATTCGAGCCATGCTTCCCCAAATCAAATGATAAAAATCAACACACAGTCATAATTAAGCAATTGATCCTTAGAAAGGAGAATCCTCGACATCATAGAAAAATATCTAAAGCCCGGCAGTCGAGGAGAAGAACTCTACATACCTCCTCTAACATGTCAGTACCAGAAACTTCTTGGTTCTCAAAAGAAGCAGCTAATGCGTCGTCATCGGGCCCGGTTTTTCTATTTAATGATCCACAATCAGAAGTCGAACCAGATTTCACTTCCTGATCGAGATAAAATTCGGAAAAAAATTAGAAAAAAGAAAAATTCAAATTTGCTGTAAACGAAACAAGAAAATTCATTCGAGTCGAAATTTGAGCAATTAAATTATGAAATTAACCAAGGAAGTACCTGATCGGTAGCCTTCATGGTGTTGTTGGGGTTAATCGTTTCGAGGTAATTGGCCTAAAAAATTAGCCTAATAAATACATATATTTAACTTTTAGACTAATAAATATATATATTTGATTTTAAACAATTATTATTATTATTATTATTTAATTTTAAAAATAATTTTCTTAACAAATACTCATATAGTACACGGGTATTGTACTAGTAAATATATATACATAGTTTTATTTTTTTAAAAACTAAAAATATTTTAAAAAATAAAAAAATAATTAAAAAAAATATAGAGGTCGGGTAAACCGGGTTGACCCAGCCGGGTCAATGCCGGGTTTTGACCGGGTCCTTTGTTGCCTGGTCCGAATAGTCCACTCGGACCGGTTTCGGCTCCGGGTCGACCCGTCAGGCCGGTCCCAATTGAAAAAAACTGTAAACAGGAACTCTAAAATGACAATTATTTTATAAGAAGTGAAATAAACATATAAATTCTATATTATATTATTATATATCATAAAATAAAATAAAATAATAATATTAATATTCAATACTATTTTTATTATAATCAATATTCCCTCATTACATTTATACATGCAATTTACAATTATTGTCCAATGCATCGCACGAGTTACACACTAGTATATTGAAAGAGACTGATGGAAAAATCATTTGTGGAAAATTTAAAAAAATGAGTCAAACACTTTGACTTACCACTTATGAAAAATCAGTTCAAAAATCTAAAAATATGTTCGGTGTTCACTTTAGCACTTTTTTTTTAATATGAAATCAACAACATTACATATTTTACGCATTCGAAAGCATGTTCACTTCGGGTGTGATTTATTATATATCAGTTTCAATAAACAAACATGCTGTAAAGTTTCAATGATCGGAATTTATTTCATAATAGTAAATATGCAAAACAAATCAGAATGGGACAAGGTAAGAACATGGCTTGGGCAAGGTGCTGCTATAGGTTGGGACAAGGTGGTGCTAGTGTTAAAAGATAAAAAGCATGTGTACAAGGTTACAAACTCCTGCTGGTTTTCCTTGTAATCTTACTGTTGTTGTTGAAGACATTGTACAATTATGTTCCTTGTTTTCCTCTTATTATTTCTGTTAAGCTGTTTGTGTTGATATTTGTTCAACCGATGTCCCTCGTAGGGTTTTTAGTGGCTGGGAGGCTATTAAGGCCTATGTCGTCCGTTGATTGCTCGAACTCTTGTACTTTGGAGTTTTTCAGTTTATTTGAATGTTATTG
>BKCP01010514.1:3793456-3805026 GCA_008636005.1 Striga asiatica | reverse complement strand
TTTTTCTTTTGCTTGATTTTTTGGTCGCCCCGGTGACACTATATATCTGTATTTCTTTTTCCTTTTTTTTACTCAAAACCGCCGGTGACAATAAATATTTGTATTTCTTTTACTTGTTTTTATGGTACTCAAAATCTCATCCCTAATATTTTTACAAATATTATAAAATAACAATACATGGTCACTGCTAATTTTTTACTAATATTTTTACAAATATTATAAACTAACAATACATCTTCGATAACAACGTAGAAATATAATAATATTTTGAAATTGTGTATAATCAAATTTTGTTAGATGGAAGTAACACCATAAATTTGGTATCATCTGAATGTCTTTATTAAATTAGGCTTATAATATTTTAGATATTTTAAACAAATTTGGTGTATATATATATACACATATATACATAATTGATGTTAAATTTAAATATTAGATATATTTTCCTTCTAAAATTGTTTAGAAAAGTTGTAGGTGACTTCACATCTTGCAAAAATAATATAGAAATTTTTTAATACCTTTACATATACTAATATAACATTTTAGGTGTTTTAATATTAAACATCCAAATTTTATATTCTCTTATACAAAATAATGCAAATTTTATTTTCTCTTATACAAAATAATTTTACATTGTTTGACCCCGAAACTTTAATTATTAATTATTAAGTATTGTTTATCCTCCTCTTTAATTTATAATTACTATTTTTCTTCCTCTTTTTAAATAGAATCAATAGTAGTTTCCACTTAGTAACTCAAACTCGAGGTCTATTTATAATATTGTAGATTTAATATTGTTTCCGTGCATCGCACGGGGTACACACTATTGAAAGTGTAAGTGTGGGCCATATTTTTTTTGTCCCATGTGATGCCACATGGATCAGATGGCTCCATAACGGAACCATCGGATGGCTCCTTAGCATTTCTGGGTTCTAGATATTCCTTTGTTAATTGCTAAGACCAGGCCCATTGTATCTGCTGTTTCATCAAAAGCTCAATCACTCATTTCCAGCTTGAGTCAAGCACAAGTGTTCCTAGGTTATTCACATGCTATAACTACGCAAAAAACAGGTTTGATTGCGTAAGCCCATGCGGAAGTGGGACAGTTTTTCAGCGAAAGAATGAACACAAAAGACTACCATCTTCGTTCAATATAGCTCCCACAATCACGTTCCCGCCACCAGGATGATCAGAATCCCCGCCAAATCGAGCCTTATAATCATGCAGATGACCACCAAGCTGAAATTGGATAATCACAATAAATTAGAGCTAACATTTAATTTATCAGCAAAAGGCCAGCCATCAGGAATATCATTACGCAGTGCATAACCATTCAATTGGAAAAGCTTCATGAAAAAGTAGTAGACACAAAAGACAAAAGCACAGCAACTTGAAAAGTTTAATAGTATTGTGACAGGTATGTAAAACCCGTAGCTATCACTTACAATATCAAGTGCTGTCCTGAATTGGTCTGATCCACGATCAAAATGTTTAGCAAGCTCATCTTTCAAATCATCATCCTATATCATTATTTAGAGTAATGAAACTAAATAAATGCTTTCGAACCCTTAATTTCAGGAGTAAATTTACCCAACCAACACAAAAGAGGAGATACAATTAAAAGAAAACAAAAACAAAAACAAAAAATCAATTCATCGAACATAGTTTTTTTTTTGGGTTAAAATAAAATAGACTTACATTCGTATCAAGAGTAGTCCAATACTTTAACTCAAACACGGGTGGTGCATTGTCAAGCACAAGATAGTCAGTATCCATATCAACCTCCTCATCCTTGGGACCAATTAAAAGGAATACAACCAATCCACCAAACAGAAGTCAACACACAATAATAAATAAAAGAGTATCTTCCATGTCATAAAAACAACTAAGGCCAGTGAGAAGCTTTCTACATACATGCCCAATAGTAGTTACGACATCAGAGGTGCCGGCATCAGAGGTTGCTGGTTTCTTAGCAACAGAAGTGGGAAAAGATGCATTATCAAGCTCTACCTTTCTCTTAGATATTGAACCAGATTTGAGTTCCTAATGAAAAGATCATTCATTAAACACTCAAATATTTCCATTAAACATCATTCATTATTTCATTCCACACAAATATTTTCAATTGAATTCATTCAATGGAAAAGCAAACCAACAACAAACATATTACTAACGAATATTTCGTTCTGTATCATACCGACACATGTTGTCGAGTTCATGTAATCGAGCCATGCTTCCCCAAATCGAACGATAGAAATCAACGCACAATTATAGTGAAGCAATTGATCCTCAGAATCCTTCTCGTGACCCAATTAAAAACCAAACCAACAACAAATAAATTACTAACTAATACACGTATAGTTCGCTTGTATCATAACAGCACATGTCATCGAACTCAAATACGGATCCAATCGAGCATTCAAACCATGCTTCCCCAAATCAGAATTATAAAAATCAACACACAGTCATAATTAAGCAATTGATCCTTAGAAAGGAGAATCCTCGATATCATAAAAAAAATATCTAAATCCCGGCAGTCGAGGAGAAGAACTCTACGTACCTCCTCAAACATATCAGTATCAGAAACTGCTTGTTTCTCAAAAGAAGTAGCTAATGCGTCGTCATCGGGCCCGGTTTTCCTATCCACTGATCCACAATCAGATTTCACTTCCTGATCGAGATAAAATTAGGAAAAAATTAAAAGAAAAATCCAATATGCTGTAAACGAAACAAGAAAATTCATTCGAGTCGAAATATGAACAATTAAATTATGAAATTAACCAAGGAAGCACCTGATCGAGAGCCTTCATGCTGTTTTGGGGTTGATCGCTTCGAGGTAATTAGAACGCGGGAATTGAAATAGGTTTCTTTTGTCTTGGAATTGAAGGGAGATTTTATTTACAGCCACAACTTGAGCCGAAAAAGTGGGTTTGAGCCCGATATTTGCCCCAGTTCAGATCGCCTTTGGGCTTTCGAACGAGTTTCAGTTTTGGGCTTTTCAATACTTATGTCTTTGGTCAAACTAATGCACTTGTGTTTAGAGATGCTCAAGAACCGAACTGTGGAAAATCGCTCAAGTCGAGAAAATCCGGTTTTCTTATTTTTTTTTTTAAGTTTAACATGTTTCAAAACTAAAACAAATGAATAAAAATAATTAAAAAAACAGCGAAATCCTCCGTTTAAACCGGTTTCAAACTATCGGTTTACAAATAGAATGTATTTATAAAATATTAAACTTATATAGGAATCACTAAATATAATGAATAAATAATTTTATATTTTAAGAATCATTACCAATTGGTTAGTTGAACTGCACTTATTTAGTTAATACTTAATAATAACTTATTAGTACAACGCCCGTGAACCAGACTTGTGTTTCATAAAAAACTAATTGTCCGACAAAACGTGGAAAAAGAATAAAATTCTTATTGTGAAAACAAAAAACTATAAATAATTACTAGGAATTATTTTAATATTATTTCTAATTCTAAGAAATACTTTTATGAAGTATTATTTATTTTATTTAATATATATTCATTTATGGCAAATTAAATAGAATGGTTAATTTATTCGACAGTTAATATAACGCCTGTGAACAACACGAGCGCTTGAAATTAAATATTTGTATCAAAATAAATAAGTGAAGATATTTATATTCTTGTAATAGAATGATAAAAAATTAAATATACAACTAATAATTTATAAAATAACAAAGTTAATTACTAAAAGTAGTACCCATGTTTTTTGCTCGAATTGTCAAAAAGATCATTTTTTAACCTCTCTCTCTCTCATGCGCGCGTGCACACACATACACACACACACACACACATATATATATATATATATAATATCTACAACTCAATAATTTATTTTGAATTTAATCTAATTTTTTCAAGTCTGATTATATTGTAATTATATTATGTATATAAAGTTTGTTCCCTCGTCTAATATTTTTTTTTTAAATATCTTCAACATTACAATATTCAATAATTTAAAATATAATGTATATGAGTGTAACATTTTAAACTTTATGAAATAATTATTTTTATTATAATTTTTATTTTTTTTCCAGATCATTATAATAATGATTAATATCTATGTAGTCTTGAGACATAAAATTTTAAAAAATCTTTTTATATTAATTTGATATTCACACTTAGCTCATAAATTTTTTCAAAATAATAACATAAGCATAAGTATGGTATTTGACAGTAAAAGTACGGCATTTTTGTATCCACCCACCTAATTTAAGTGGTCTGGCACAAACTTTTGTGAAACAATAATTAGTGTTGATACTAATTACAAAGGATAAGGTATGGATAGTATGGGCTGGATAGTCTATATTTCATAGTACCTGTTGGTGAAATGGATAGAAACTATTCTTATACTCAAATCTTGTGTCAGTTTGACTTACCTTGTGAAATGCATGAGCATACCACATTTTTCACTGCAGTTGGACTAAGCACTTGTTCAAAACAAGGGTGGGTATGAAAGATATGTGCAAGAAAATTTTAGACGAAAAGGCCACTGTAAAAGTGAAAAAATTCTTCCCAAAATCCAAGGAAATTACATCGAAACTTCGACTCGAAACCTATATATGAAACTTCCAAAACATAAAACACAACAACACGACACGAACCCTCTCTTCATGCAACCTATGTGAATCAGCCAACGACGAACAAATATACAAAGTACGAGGAAGAAAAAAAAATGAAAATGCAAAAACTGCCTCAACCGTGAAGAAAAGAGCAAAAATTAAAATATTAGCTTGTAACTGAGACACTATGAAACGGGGACCTAGCTGGCATTTATTTGTCATCATTTAATAACAAAATGTTTATACAACATGGTGCCAATAATACAGAAGCAAACAACAGGTCTGAAAAGTTAAAACTTCTGCAAGGAACTGATTTCACTAAACACAAAGCGATGTAAAGGCTCACAGCTTAAAATTGCCCCAGTAATTCAAAAAACTCAAAAATCATCCCTCTGCTATTATTTAGGAAGACCTGTTTCAGGGTTGATAAGGGATTGACTTTGATCGGTTAACACTATTGGACCTCTCCCAGGCCTTGTGCAGATAAAGTAGCTAACGTCACCTATGTTTTTGTGGGTTGATAGATTGTTATCCTTGATTTCAGGAGGTGGGGACAAAGCATCCACATCCTTCATCTCGTGAATCCTGGCATCTTTTAGTATCGTTTTGTCACCAATAACATAACTGAGAGAGAGAGAGAGAGAGAGAAAGGAATAATAAGGCCCATAGTTTATAAGATATGTGGTCGGTCACTCTTGATCACATAGTTTTTTTAACACAAAATCTAACTCAACCTAACACTCCTCAATATTATCAATATAATTAAATAATACCAACCAATCATCCTCACACATTACATCATCTGTAATTCACTATTCATCTATTCACACAATTTTAACTACTCATCACTTACAATCACCTCTCTCCTACTTTTACATTAAATCAATTTTAATCATTATATTTTATATATCCCATTCAAACCCAACCCAATCAACTTTTTCAAAATTAACTCTTGCTAACCAACAAATAAAATCAAAAATAACTTATTACATCCAATCACCCCCTACTAAAGTTTGAGAGGTCTCGAGCCAAGAAAATCCCATTAAGATTGGAAGGAAAAGAAATCTTGTTTCAGGATTGTGTATATACCTGTTCAGATCAGTGTCTGACTGTGGAGGGAAGTAAAACAGCAGTCTCTGAAGCAAAAGGGCGGCAGTCTTTCTGTTGTGAGAAATTAGTACTGCATTTGGCCCAGCATCAAATGTATAAGCCACCTGTGGAGGGAAGTTGCTTGCTGAAGATTAATAAATATGACACAAATTGATCATTCAATCAGAAATGTGTCCAATGATTGAAGATACCGTGTGGTTAGCCGGATTAGGAAAATATTAAATAAGATTTAGGGAAGTTTTGTGTTGACATATAAGGCGCGACAAAATTTTTGACCCTAGCGACAAGAGTTATGGTGGTTGTTGGTTTTAATGATGATGTGATATGTGAAATCATGAATTCGTGCACCACATGCATTATCATAAAGTGCATGCCAACCTTTTATGTCAGAGTGATCCAAAAGTGTACTACTTCCGTTAGTAGAACTCATTAGTATTAAAAAACGGGGACTGCAAAATCTAGAATGCAGGTGATTTTTTTGAAACAAGAACGCAGAGAGAGAAAAAGTAGTACCTGTGGTGTTCCTTATAACACACACGTATATATAATATATAATAATAATAATAATAATAATAATAATAATAATAATAATAAATATTCTGATAATAATGATTATTGTTGTTATTGTTATTGTTGTTGTTATTATTATTATTATTATTAATAATAGGGATGTAAAACGAGATACAAAATTCCATATTATGACGTTAATGTGACGTGAAAAGGGGATAGTGCTTGCCTGTGAGATGTGTCATTCATGTAGGGGGTAAGGTATCAAGGCAGACTGCATGAAACTGATTACTGTCTGCACGTCAGACGAGCAAAAGCAGGAAAATCGCGATTCTTAATTGCTTCCTCCATCTGTATTATCCTTTTTGGTACAACTTCCTGTGAAATATATACACATATGAAAAATGTAGGATTTTAAGTCTCGTTCCAAAATAGATCATGAACCATTTAACACTACGAAAATACAGCAAAGATGAACGTGAATAATCATTTGAAACATCTATGTGAAATATATAGATACTTATTAGGGAGTTACAAATAAGACCAAAATATACCTTTGCTCTATGTTTTATGAGCTCACTGGTTTTGACTGTATCACTCATTCCAGAAGTGCTGCTTGTTTCCTTCTGTCGTGAACTTACCTGAATTTAAGAGAATATGTTAGCACAAGAAGTATAAGCATCCCTAGAAAAAATAGCAATAAATAGTTTAACTTGGTAGACGCTAATACGAAAGAGAAAAATAGTTGATGGCTTATAGATGCGTCATGAGATGACAAATGGCAAGAATTTCTTGCTGAAGAAGTGAGAATTCAAGACTTTATATCTTAATAGTTCAGTGCAAATGTTAAATGCATATTATATGAAAATGAAATCAGTCATCACCACCACCGATTGTGGTGGGAAATAAATAAATAAATGAATATTATAAAGCAAAGGAGCTTTATTATTGCACCTAAGTAATTGTCAATAAGAATGAACAGAAAAAAAATTAAGTGATAAATACTTCTTTCACCCTTTAATGGAAATAAATATGTTTGCGCCACAGCTACAGAACACTATAATGATAAGATTATCATGAAACAGAATTTAACATCAAATCATTATTAACAAGCAAAAAAGCAAAGATAAGTTGGTGACCAAATGGAATATTTTTAGTGAAAAAACGTAGGATACACACCACTGCAATTATAATAACAAGGTCATCCCAGTGCTTCTCATCTGCAAGTTGAACAGCAATGCTGTCGCTACCATTTTCTTCCTTCAGTTACCCAGGAAAATTGATTACGAATTTTGCAATCATCATTAATAAACTTTTCCAGAAAAAAAGGTACAAAAAGTTAGCTTACTTTCCCCATGATCCACTTGACAAATCCGCCATACAGGCTGCGACAAGCACTTCCTGAACCTTGTCTGGTATGAACACGGTTAAAAAACAATTACGTTTTACAATAATGTCTTGAACTTCTACTAAAAATGTCGGACCTAGACAAAATATAATGAGGATAAAACAAACTTAGCCACAACCATTTTAATTTGAGTCTTATTTAATGTCTTTACACTTAAATCATGTGTATTCGTGAGCAGAGTCTCTTAAAAAGGATAAAGAAAACTAAAGATGATGTTGTATAACAGTCACTCAGTTCAATTTTAAACAAAGTATATTTCTAGCCACTGAACTTCAACCAATGATGTTCAACAGATATAATTACCTCGCAATAGCTGACAGTTTACTGTGATCTTCTTTAACATTCATTAGCTTAGCCAGGGAGAAAACTAAAAATACAATCAAAGTATAGTGTCATTAAAGATAGTTATGTCAAATGTGAACTGAACAATTATCATCATTATGATGAATAACAGGACATACAACACTAAACAATGTCAATTTAGGAAAAGCAGCATGCCAAAGTCTGGATATTCATACATCAAGTATCTTGAAAACTAGGATGTGCATGCTTGGTCCATGAAATAAGCTATAGCTGTATAAATTTAAACTTTAAGAAACACCAATGCATATTAGGAAAGACAGTCAATAGTAAACAGTAAGGAATTTTCATAATGCCCAAAAATTGGCATATAGAAAAACAATTGACGTTAATAAAGTTACATAAGGTAAGGTAAGTGAAGACAATGCAGGAATAGATACAATGAATGATGCACTTTACAAAACATAGTCAATTTTGTATTTGACTGAATACATAAGTTATCTAACAGGTTTGACACAAAAGATAGCATTTAAATCTTTCAAACATTTCTGATTAGCTGAGGTCGCCCTATACAAGATCCAAGGTAAAAGCCAAAAAGCCGACCAATCGAGTTCAGCCACATAGTTACAGAAAGAATTAGTAGTAATATAGGCAGTTTTACAAAAATTTAAATAGAAAGTCAGAAACACCAATATATGTAACTTGAGAGTTTATACATGAGTTTTCCACTGCATAGGCCAGATTAACATGTAATCAACATGTAATCAGTTATCTGCTGATGAAAGTGTGAAAGATGAATTTCAAGGAATTCAATTAATATGTTAATTTATTGAACTGCAAACCCTGTAATATTGTAATATTGTAATGTTTCAATTTTGAAGGCCATTGGAAGATCAATTTAACAATGTGAAAGAGAGATACTATTGTCCCTAATTTTCATAGCAAAGCATCTTAGAGAATATAATATTACCTAAACATGCCAAACCCGCAGCCGATGAAGCTAAACCAGCAGCAGTAGGGAAATTGTTAAAAGAAACAATATGAAGATGCAACTTCTCCCAGTCCTCTTTTGCTATCTTAACACCTTTCTCCTCATCTTCAACATCGCTAGCACGCGACCGAAGTTCCCTCAGGCAATTCTGGAATCTGCCTCCGGAAAGGGATACCTCCTACATAACAAAGATATGATCAGCAAGTAAGTAATTTAGTATCTCTTCTACATAATAACTTTATGCCTTAGAATCATAAAGATCAGAAAGAAAGAAAATATTACGCATTTGAATTAATAACTGACACAAAGACAACACTCAGTCCCAGGAGAATAAACCATAAACAACAAATGGTTCAACTATACATATAAACTCAACAACTCTGATTAACTTAGTCTAACGACTAAAATTATTCAAAGAAGAATAGACAATATAAAATGACACCGATTATCGCGATAAACAAAACTTTTCATGGAAAAGATTAATAGATCTTGCTCTATAAAATGCACTCTCCATTTAAAGGGAATTTTTTTTATCCACCTAGAAAAAGAGCTACCAGTATAAGCAGGTGTCTTATGTTACTCTTCCTCAAATATTATTAATTCATCGAGCTTAAATGCATTCGGCCAAATTATTCGGTTCCATTGGCAATCACGATTTAACTTAAATCACGTTCTTCAGTCTCATTCAAACTGGTCCAAAGCCAAAAAGTACCAATTTTTTTATCTTATTCAAAACTTTTGACATTCAGCTCGACCATTTACACCTCAAATCAAATCTAAAACCCAAATGTAGTAGGAGAAAATCAGACGAATATGACTTCAAGTACAAAATATCACGACTTGCTCAAAGTCTCATGAAAACAAAAGTTCCCAAACTTCAAAAAAATTAAACAAATCACCAATAAAAATTAGCTGATAATGCTCAAGTATTAACATGTAATTCCTACCATACCATCATCAACATAAGTAAGAATACCCAAATTTATAAAGCAAGAAATAGCCATGATTGAATTAATTATACCTTGCCGTTGAGCCACATGCGATCATGGGTGAAAGTCGGGCTGACGGCAACGGAGGTGGTGGTGCAGAGGTGCTCTGGGTTGAGAGTTACGCTAATACTGCCGTTGATAGGAAGGATAAGGTCTTCGTCTCTCTTTCCCCAGTACTTTATCACTGCTATGTTCGTTGGAGTTTGCGCCGTGAGCGCAAGAACCCATTTCTCGCTGCTCTCCGCAGCCATTTATCCGTCGCCTAGTTTATCTGCAATGGGTCCCGAAAAGCTAATTTGTTCAAATGACCTTTGACACTCACAAACTCACACAAAAAACAATTGAAAAATGCATAAAAGAGGAAAAGATCAATATATCAGCTTTGGATTCCTGATGAAAGAATCAACTACTCAAATATTTTCATCGCATTCTACAACAACCAAAGTGTAAGGCTAAACTATATATGACCTCCTGACAAAAAACCATTTACTCCACACGAATATTTCTATAAAAGGAACACAAATTGTGACCCAACACAGCACGGCAGGTTGATATTCATTACAATTTTTTTTTTTTTTTCCATATTACCTTCGACAAATGGCACACAGCAGGTCGATCGAAATCAAAAAGAGATGAAACAAATGACGGAAATTTAATTAAACAAACTAATATACAGCTAAATACCTCGTCTGACTTCTCCAAGAAACTTCGAATCAGCCGGGTGGACGGTAGGCAGTTTGTTTTTCTCGTTTGAGTTCTGTCAATGGCGGACGAATAGCAATTTAATGGGGGAAAATTAAAAACTATAATATATGCTAGCTATGATTAACTATGATTAAAATAGTATAGTTAGTTATTACTTATTAGTGAGACTATTACAGCTCGTGTGCGGGGTGCACAATTTTAAGTTATTTATTCAGGCTTATAATTATATACATGAATAAAGAAAAATGTACGGGATGAATAAAGAAAAATGTACGGGATATATATAGTACGTGACCTGTGCGAAACACGAGATATATTTATTTGGAGAATATTATATTATAAGATGCAATATTCAATAAAAGTTTATAATACGCAAGAAAATTGTACAATGTTTAATAAAAGTTTTATAATATTCAAGTGGAGTTTTAAAGTCTCTTGTACATTAAGACTACTGACAAAATAATATTTTAATCAATGAGTTTCCCCTCCTTGTAGCCAAATTGTGAATGTGATTTGAGGAGTACAACAATTCGATATATAGCTGACTTGCTTTTTTCATTGTAGTTTTTTTTCCTTTTTTTTTTATAATGAATTTAAAGATATTCTAAAATATAGCAAAAATTAATTTTTTTATTACAATTAGGAATTTTACTAAATATAAACTCTCAATCTATGGTGTTAGTCAACGTTTAAGTCTAAAAAATTAAGAATTTTTACCTCTTTTAATCAACGTTTAAGTCTAAAAAATTAAGAATTTACCTCTTTTAATCAACGTTTAAGTCCAAAAAACAATAGAGTTATTATAATTTTTTTTTCTACATCTTTTAAAACATTAAATATGAGCATGTTAGGGCTAACTTGTAAAATAATTAATATATTATCTCACTAAAACATTTATACTAATAAAAATTTAATTTTAGCATATAAATTTATCCCTTGATATAAGAGAAAGTAACAGTTTTA
>BKCP01010514.1:3757239-3787717 GCA_008636005.1 Striga asiatica | reverse complement strand
TGAGAACGTCGGTACGGGCAGCAGCAGTAGGACTGTGTCTGACCTGAGGTTGGATGAGGAATTAATGGAGTTGATGGGGGATTATTATCGGTGGGACCCTGTTTTTGTGGATCGTTTGGAGATTCGCAAACGTGACATTGAAGGAGATGCCGAGGTGGAACGGGATGTTCCTGTGAGGTCGGGTTATTGGAATCGTCCAGCCCGTCGTTGGCCCGATGAAGATGTTCCATTTTTGGGGGAGCCCAGTACCATGACCGACGCCGATGTAGTTCTCCTCCGCGAGTGGGTACGAATTCCTACCTCGGTGAGGATTTTCGCTCCCTATCCGGGGGAGAGGATTCATTGTCCTCCTCCGGGTTGTATTGGGATTTTTGCTGAAAGTCTGAGGTCAGGCCTAAGATTCCCTCTAGACAACGTCATAACCGACTATCTGCGCGATTGGGGTCTCAGTCTCAGCCAGATTACTCCCAATAGCTGGAAAAAAATTATTGGGATTATGGTTCTGTTAGCACAAAAGAAAATCCCCTTCCCCACCATCGACGAGATGAGAAGCATCCTGTTCTTTAAGAGGAGTAGGGAGCGGGATGGAGTTCCTCCCACGGGTTGCTTTTTCTGTGCGGCGAGGCCTCAGTACGAATTGAAGATAGGACAATTGGTCACTGGGATACCTGAAACCCTCCATGGTTTTCAGGACGAATGGTTGTGGGTTGGAGGAGATTGGCAGTCTCCCGACTTCCGACTTGAGGCCCCAATTGATGGGATGACTGTCCCAACCCGAGTTGTCTCTTCTTTCCGTAAGTTCTTTTCTTTCATTCAGAATTTCCTGACAGGTTGTTTTTCTTTCGCTAACAGGTCGGACCTTTTCATATTTGTAGCAAAAAGAAAAAAGGAGCCGAAATTGAGTGGGGAGTTTAGAGATAAACTTGAGGAGATCGCAAAACTCAGTGTAGCGGACCGCAAGTGGAATTTGCTGACCAAGAACGCTAAGCTTGCTGAGGCAAAACTTGGACCAAAAAAGGCCATCCCCGACTTTGAACCTGGTGAGTTCTCATAATATCAATCCAATTCATCGCCTTAAACTAGATGAATTCATTAAATATCGATATAATTTTGGTTATTTGCTTTCTTCCCTCAGTTTACTATCCGCTGTTGGGATTTTTCGGATTCCAATCGGTTCGAGAAGCGAAAGATTATCGCCGTAGGTTTTCAGTAAAAGATACCGAGATGGGTCGCATGAACTTTCTGGCTAACTTGAAGAAGAAGGCTATCTCAGGTCGTGCCGCGACGGGCGAAGATGTTGGAGTCACGTCGGGCACACCAGCTACGGTTGCAGTTCCAGCTCCTGTTATCGAACCCGCAGTTGAGCCAACCCCCGAGATGAATACCGAGTTGGTTGTAGCTATTCATTCTCCACCTCGGGAGGTTGAGAAAGAGGTTGCAGCTGCTCGTCCCGATCTCCATGTTATTGTTTCAAGCTCAGAGGATATTGAGGCCGCGCAGAAAACAGTGGAAGAAGCTTCTTCTCAACAGAAAAAGAAGAAGAAGAAGAAGAACAAGAGGAAAGCGAGTGAGGAATTCGACGTTGATCAGGAACGTCGTTCAAAGTCAAAACAAGATGTGGGCCAGCTTGACTTGGAAAGGAATGCTCCAATCCATCAGGATGGAGGAGATACGTATCTGCCAATTGATGAGGAGCGGATCTTGGAGCAGAATTTACCAGAGGACGTGATGGAGAAGTGGTTTACTCAGTACCATTCCATGATCGTCCCCAAATTCAACAACAAATTTCACCAGCCCCCCCATGTGCTAGAAGCAGCTCGGGTTCCGATGATGTCTTGGGATCCGGCGACTGAGGCTCGAGTATCTGGGCTGTCGAGCTCATACAGATTCAGCTATGCCAAAGCGACATTGGGGAGAGCTTTGGTAGGCCTTTGTGCGATGGAAGACGAGTTCAGGATGAATGCCGCTGCACTCAACGAGCGGAAAGACAAACTGGAACTCCGTGACGGTCAGCTGGCGTCATTGGAGGCGGATAAGGCCAGCCTGACGACCGAAATCGAAGACAAGAATGCCCAACTTGTTGCGGCAAAAACCGAGATGGAAAGTTTGGCTACCGAGAAGAAGCGTTTGGAGGACGAGGTGCGCAAGCTTACTGCTCAAATCGGCGCATCCGAGATGGAAGCTCGGAATAACTTGAACCGCTACCAAAAGGAGATGGAGGACCACCAGCGAACTCGGGAGGAGCATTTGAAGACTCGTCAGGACCGAGCTGAAAAGGAGGCAAGACTGATCCGCTTGGCCGAAGCACATGCCGCCGAGTTGAAAAATTTGGAGCAACAGAAGGAAGCCTTTGGCGAGTTGAAGTTTGCGCAGGGGTTGGAGGAAGGCAAGGAACTCGGGAAACAAGAGTTCAGAGGTTCGGAGGAGATGGAGAAGGACATTGAGCTCAATTCTTGCCTCAATCTCCGTTGGGTGATCGATAGATTTGACGCAGGACTGTATGGCGTAGGAGATCTGAAGGCCATCATGCTAATGAAGATGGACAGGTTCGGGTTCGACCCTGAGATTGAAGAACTTCATGTTCCTGCCGACGATGACGAACGTGCTTATTGCGAGTTGGTTCTGGCCAATACTGACGCCGACGTGACAGCTCGTGGATATCCTCCTCTGGACCCCAACAGACGGGCTGCTCTGCGAAAGGCTTATGTGAACATGGTTTTGGAGGGAGAGAAAGAGAAGAGGGCCGAATTTGCTGATGTGTTTATCTCTACTCTTGCTGATTTTGCTGTTGAGAAGTGTCTTGAAGTGTTGACCCCAGCGCAGATTAAGAAAGAAGTTGTAGATTACGCCGAGAAGTTCATCGCCACTGCCGCTGAAAAGGATCTCGAGGTAACCGAGTTGGTGCAGGGGATCGGCGACCACCAGACTGCTAAACTTAGGATCATCCCCAATCCTCAGGCTTTGGATGCTGCTATCTATTCCGGGCTAAGTCAAGTAGTGAAGGATAGCTCCATAATTCCAGAAGATGATGAAGAGATCCTGAAGGACGGGGACGTCCAGGAAAGTGAAGCTGGCAAAGAAGCGGAAGGTCTTCAAGCCGAGGTCGAACAGGTTCCAGGCGGGACAGAGGTCGAGGTTGGGAAGGGCGATGAAGCCGAGAAGGATGACGAAGTTGAGAAGGGGAACGAAGTCGAGAAGTAGATGATGGTGCCCGGGACTTAGATGCCGTTGATTGTTTTTGCTTTTAGCATTTTTCCTTTTTAGATGTGGACCATCACGTTGGCACATCTTTTTGCATTTTTCTTTTAGTTTGTATTGGACGTCCTTTTCCCGAAATGAAATGAATATTTTCTCTTCCAACGTTCTGCTCTGTTTCTTTGCACATTCTCATATTTGTCTGTAACCTCGAATTATGTTAGTTTACATATGCTTCGAAATTTCTTAAATCATTTCCCGACTTAGAATACTTTCAGTTCGAAAAAACTGATTTTGAGTATTTTAAGTAAAAGGCTGATTCATAAGATGAGTTCAAATATCTAAAAGTATTTGAGATCACCGTTAAAAGAACGTAAATTTGAGAAAACCAATGTAAAATATTCGATCTTTCTGTAATTCGTTGAAAAATCGACTTTAAAACAATTGGTTTCTTTTATAGAATGTTGACTGAAAAGTCGACTTAAGATATTTTGAACCATTTCGTAAGATGTCAATTTAAAAAACCGACTTAGGTCACTTGATTTTTTCGTAGAACGTCAACTGAAAAGTTGATTTATACAGAACGTCGGTTGAGAAGCCGACTTAAGATACTTGGTCTTTTTTACAAAATGCCAGCTGAAAAGTTGGCTTACACAGAATGTCAGTTGAAAAACCGACTTAAGACACTTGGTCTTTTTTACAAAACGCCAACTGAAAAGTTGACTTATAAAGAACGTCGGCTGAAAAGCCGACTTAAGACGCTTGGTCTTTTTTCAGAACGTCGGTTGAAAAACCGACTTTATTGGTAGAATTTTTTCAGATATTGTGCATTCCACGGATACCGATGTGGTGTTCCGTCCAAGTATTCTATCTGATAGGCCCCATTGGTCAGAACTTCGCTTATTCGAAAGGGACCTTCCCACTTCGGTTTTAATGGGCCAGGGTCGGGACCCACAATTCGTTTGAGTACGAGATCACCGACTTTGAATGTTCGAAGACGAAGTTTGGAGTTAATGTACTTTTCGCTTCTTCGTTTGTAAGCAGCATTTTTGATGTCGGCCTGAGCACGTAATTCATCTACTAAGTCAAGATTGGCTCTCATGTTGACTTGATTGTGTTCCTCTTCGAAATTCTGCACGCGGTATGTTGGAGATCCGAGTTCGACTGGGATCATTGCTTCTGACCCATAAGCCAATGAAAAAGGAGTTTCACCGGTTGAGGATCGAGCAGTAGTTCGGTATGACCAAAGAACGCCGGGGAGTTCTTCGGGCCAAGCTCCTTTTGCATTGTCTAGTCGGATTTTGAGGCCATTTTTTATGATCTTGTTCACAGCTTCAACTTGACCATTTGCTTGCGGGTGATATGGAGAGGAGAAGAAATGCTTGATCTTATATTCTTCGCAAAATTCAGCGAGTCTCTTGCCTTCAAATTGTCTTCCGTTATCAGTCGCGATAGAATTTGGAACACCGAACCGACATATTAACGCTTTCCAAATGAATTCAATCATTTTTTGCTCGGTGATCGTGACTAAAGGTTCCGCTTCGGCCCATTTAGTGAAGTAGTCGACTGCAACAACCGCATACTTTACTCCGCCTTTCCCAGTCGGTAAGGGTCCAATTAGGTCGATCCCCCATTTTGCAAACGGCCACGGGCTGAATACCGACCTGAGTGGTTCTGGAGTCAAGTTGACATTAGGTGCGAATATTTGACACTTGACACATCTTCTGACCCAATCCGCGGCATCCCTTTTCAGAGTTGGCCAGTAGTAGCCCTGTCTCAGAATTTTGTAGGCTAATGCTTGCGATCCTGAATGACTTCCGCAGACCCCATCGTGGATTTCTTGCAACACAAACAGTGATTCTTGCTCTGGTATACATTTCAATAAAGGGACTGAGTACCCTCTTTTGTAAAGTGTTCCATTGTCCAGAGTAAACCGAGCTGCACGAACTCGTAAAGCTCGTGCTTCCTTGGGATTTGACGGTTTAGTTCCAGTTTGAAGATATGCTATGATGGGATCCATCCAAGTGGCAATTTGGTCCACGGGACCTGGTTCGGTGGCGGCGACTTGCTTAACCGAGGTCGAAGGGAGTTCTTGAGTACCAACTTGAACATACTCCACGTCCTCTATTTGCGCACTTGAAGCGAGGTGTGATAAGGCATCAGCTTGAACATTAGAAGTTCGCGGAATGTGTTCAATTTTGAATTGGAATTTGGACAACCTCTTCATGACCAGAGCTAGATATGGCATTAAGCGGGGTTCTTTGACTTCAAAGGTTCCGAGTATCTGATTGACCAACAACTGGGAGTCTGAAAAGATGTGGACGTGCGTTATGTTCATGGCTTCTGACAGATTCAATCCCGACAATAATGCTTCGTATTCAGCTTCGTTGTTGGTAGCGGGAAAAAGGAATTGAATTGAATGGCAAAAAACTCGTTGATTGGGATCAATTAGAACGATCCCTCCTCCTACTCGGTTCGCATTGGATGATCCATCGACGTATAATGTCCAGGGATTGGTGTTAGTAATCTCCTGGATTCCAGGCGTGAACTCGGCGATGAAGTCGGACAGGACTTGTCCTTTAACAGCGGTTCTGGGCTTGTAATGGATGTCGAATTGGCCTAATTCCACGGCCCATTTGACCATTCGACCCGACGTGTCAGGTCGGTGAAGTATTTGTCGTAGCGGAAATGCGGTCAGCACAGTAATCGAATGCTCTTGAAAATATGGTCTCAATTTCCGAGCTGCTGTGATGAGTGCGAAAGCTAGTTTCTCCATCGGTGGATATCTCAACTCGGCGTCATGAAGAGCTTTACTAATATAATACACCGGATATTGCTGGGACTCTTCTTCACGAATAAGAACTGCGCTTATCGCCGAACTGCTAACCCCGAGGTATAAATACAACATCTCATCAAACTTCGGCTTCTGCAAGGTTGGAGGTTGAGATAAGACTGTTTTGATGCTATCCAAAGCTTTTTGACAATCATCAGTCCATTCAAATTGTTTCCCCTTCTTTATTGCGTCAAAGAAGGGCTTGCACCGATCCGTGGACTTAGATATGAAGCGACTCAGGGCAGCGAGCCGACCTGTGAGTCCTTGTACTCCTTTAACCGAAGTCGGCGGTTTCAAGTCCAGAACAGCCTTAATCTTCTGAGGGTTTGCATCAATTCCCCTCTGACTGACTACATACCCTAAAAATTTTCCCGACTTTACCCCGAACGTACATTTTTTAGGGTTTAGCACCATGGAATAATCACGTAAAATCCCGAACATTTCATTCAAATGAATTACGTGATCTTCAGCATTTACCGACTTTACAAGCATATCATCTACATAAACCTCCATGGTACGTCCTATCAACCTAGAGAACATCTTGTTGACCAACCTTTGGTACGTGGCCCCGGCATTCTTCAATCCGAATGGCATCATGGTATAGCAGTATAGGCCCCTTGCTGAATAGAATGAAGTGTGTTCAGCTTCCTCGGGATCCATTGGGATTTGATTGTATCCTGAATAGGCATCCATGAAGCTCATCAACTCATGACCGGAGGTAGCATCCACCATATAGTCGATATGTGGTAATGGATAGCTATCTTTTGGACACGCGGTGTTGAGGTCGGAGAAGTCAATGCAAAGGCGCCATGTCCCATTACTTTTCTTCACCAAAACAGGATTGGACACCCAAGTCGGGTATTTGGCCTCTTTGATGAATTTGTTATCGATGAGCTTGTTGACTTCTTCCTCTAAGGCCTGTTGTCGGTCTGGACCGAGTTTCCTTCTTTTCTGGATGACGGGTTTGATGGTGTGATCAATGTTGAGTCGATGACAGGCTACCTTTGGATCTATTCCTTTCATGTCTTCGTGTTTCCAAGCAAAGACGTCGGCATTGGACTTTAGAAACGAGATGAGTTTGGTTCGAATAGGTTCTTGGAGATTGGCCCCAATACGCAGTGGCTTATCGCAGATGGGTTCATCAACATAGATGATTTCTATCTCCTCAGATGGTTCTGCTCTTTTTTCTTGCTTCTTCTCTTTGAATTGACTCCGTGGGTCTAACTCGTCTTCTTCCACGACCGGTTCTTTTCCAGGTCTTCTTCCTCTATCTCGGGTAAGGTCTTCCTCATTGGGATTTGAAGTCGGGACTATTGACGTCGGCTGAACTTCTGCTAGCGTTGTAATAGCTTCGGATGGGTCTGAAGTCGGAAATGCCGATGTCAACTGAATCTCCGATTGAGTCGTGGCGACCCTGAGATTGACATCTGGGATGTCTTCAGGAATTAGACTTTGTGGAACTCGGGTACAGTCGACCATTCTTTCATTTTCATCAACATGCATCTCCAAATTATGGATCTCTCGAGAAGGGATGGCTAAGATTAGCTCACGGGCTCCCAACTGATCGCCGTAATGGGTTCCCTCACCATCAGCGGTGGGAAACTTGATCGAATAATGGAAAATGGACACTGCTGCTCGCAACTTGTACAGGGCTGTCCTTCCGATGATGGCGTTGTATTCGTTGTTGATATCCATGATTTTGAAATTTTCCATGATAACCTTGGAAGTCTGCCCATATCCGAACCTGATAGGGAGAGTTATTTCTCCTAACGGATGGGACACGCTTCCGTTGAATCCGTGTATTTTATCATTGCTTGGGCGGACGTCGGCTGTATCAAGTCCGAGTTTCCTAAAGGCTTGAAGCATAATAATACTTGAATATGCACCGGTGTCCACCATTATACGATGAACGGGAATCCCGCAAATTGGGACGGTTATGATTAATGCATCTGAATGAGGATGATCAAACAAGCTCGCATCTTCTAATGTGAAAGTGATCGGACACGTGCGCGAGTTGATTGTTTCCCGAAGATCGGTATTCATTATTTGTTTCCCCGAGTTGTATGCCTTCCTGGCGTATGCTTTGGCCTGCCGACGTGAGGACGTTGGCTCTTCTCGGTTAGTGTTAACTCGGGGGACAGAGCCTAACCGAATTGGGATTTGAGGAGTGCTGTTAGAGTTGGGACTATCGCAGTCCCTGTTTCTTTTTCCAAGTCGGTCGTCAGCCGACCTGGATCCTTCTGCCCCGATCATGAATATTTCCTTCTCTCCTTGTTGTAGACGGATTCTTTTGGGATTCATCGCGTCTTCGTCTTCTTCATCTCGGTCAGGAACATGAGTTATTTGCCTCCTTTCTTTAACTTCATGTTTGGTAAATTTTCTCACTTGTGGATTTCCAATCAACTTCAGAAGGGCCGACAATAGACTCAGACATTCATCGGTATTGTGGCCCGGAGATCGGTGATAGTCACAATACCGCGACTTGTCCAATTGACTTTCGGGAGTCTTGATTGGTCTAGCTTCGGGAAGTATTCCTTTTCCCTTGATCTCTTGATACACCGCTGCGGCCCCGACCGAGTAGATGGATCGGTAACCCGTGGTTAGATCTTCCTTGTATTGTCTCCTGGCAGCTTTTATGTCGGTATCGCTCTGTTCTCCTTTATACGATTCTTTGGAGGGTGAATTCTTAGACGAGTGACCGAGGTACTTCTTTTTCTTATTTTCAGGAGTTGGCTTCTGCTCTTTTGATGAGGAGAATTCAAAGTTGGGAACCGACATGGATTCTTCGGCAATAACATGTTGTTGAGCGCGAACAAGGAACTCTTGAAAAGTGTTGGGTTTGTTCTGACACAGCGCCCAGCGAAACATGGATCTTGGCTTTAATCCAGAGATTGCTGAGACAAGAAGTGTCTCAGGATGACAAGGTTCCATGTTTTGCACGCGTTCATTAAAACGCGCAATATAGTCCTTTAAACTTTCATCCTCCTTTTGGACTATGTTCGTAATTGATTCCTTAGGTATCAAGCTAATTTGAGCCCCGATGAAATGGGACCTGAAAGCCGACCTGAGTTGACCCCAACATCTGATCGATTCAGTCGGTAGTGAATAGTACCACTTCTGAGCTTTGGGACCTAAGGTCAAGGAAAACATACGACATCGTAAAGCATCGTCAGCACCATGCAAATCCATCCATGACGTGTAATGTCCGAGGTGGGCATCAGGATCCGCGTTTCCATCGTAGAGGCCAATTTGGGGGACTTTGACTTTTCCCGGTAACGGCCCTCTAGTTAACTCGGTTGCTAAAGGAGAACCGACTTCCATATAGACATGGCCCGATTCTGGCACGTGAGGATGCTGATAAGGCCTGATTTGAGTGTTTTGCCGGGCTTCCAGCTCTGCCACCTTTCTTCTTAACGCCTCGACTTCGGAAGCGTTACGTCGAGCGGAACGATTACGCTCAATTTGCGTTCTCAGGTCAGCCGGGTTCTCGTTTGGTTGAAATAATGAACGTGCCGCACGGGGAACTCTGGGCATATGCTGAGGGTAACTTTCAACTTGTCGAGGGTGACTTTCAGCAACCATTTCTGGTTGATTCATCTCTAGTTGATTCATCTCCGCCGGCAGTACGTTGTTCACCGGCGGAGGGGGTGGATTGCGTGGTTGTGAAGTAGCGTGGGACGCTGCTTGATTATTGTTATCCCTTGGTAGGGGAGGACCTTGTTGCCTCGCCGGAGTTATGGGAGCAAAAGGTTGTCCTGGTGCCCTGTGTGATGGCCCCGGCATGGTTTGGGCCACCAAAGCAGTGAGTCCACGAGCGAATTCAGGATTTTGCATGAGCAGGGTAATGTCCGGCATTACAGGTACTGGGTTGTGTTGACCGGTTGGTGGTTCAACAACACGAACAGCGCTTCCCATGGTGGTTGGATTGTGTTGTCCGGACTGTGACATCCTCGATTTTGTGAGATGTGGTGTGTATATTTCGAAAATTAACTCCAAATATCTTATGGAGCCCTTCTTCTAGCGCCAAAATGTTGATAAACGGATTAAATCAACGTTAATAACGTAAACTTCACACAAAAGATGGTAGAAAATGAGAATTTTATTGAATATTATGAAGTCGGTTTCAGTACAAAGAGGTCGGTTTTTCAGTATACTTCAGGTCGGTTTACAATGAGATATCCGAGGTGAATATATGAGTGTGTATGATCTTTTTTCGAACCCTTCTCTCGTCTTTGGAGCTGCTATTTATAGGTATGTCTGGCACACATCCCTAGACAAATCATTCCCGTTTTAATGAGGATTTGACATTTTAGGGGCGGCGATGACGTAAAGGAATTTTGTAGGCAATGATTAGTATGGGCGCGCCTCTATCTGTGTGACGAGTGTCACATCTGTCGGAATGAGTTCGGTTTGCCTTGCGAAGTCGGTACTTTACCAGGCCTTCAATATTCTACGACTTGTTAATAAATAATTCTTTGACCGACTTGGGCTTTTCCAAGGTCCAGACGACTTGTGTTGATGACTCCCCAAAAATCCTTCGGGATCATTTATTGGTACCGAAGTAAGATTTCCGAGCTGCAAAATGCACTGCTTGACGTCGTCCAGGATCCAGTTTATGCATCAATCTTTCGCGATTTCTTTAATTATATCTTTACATCGAGATATTTTATCTTTATATCAACATACTATATGCTATATTACTATTTTACTACATACTATTTTATAATAATATGTTATAGTAATATTGTATATTATGTTATAATAATATGTTATAGTATATAGTATATAGTAAAATAGTAATATAGCATATAGTATATAGTATATAATAGTATACTATTATCTATAATAGATATGTTATATACTATACTATACTATACTATATATAATATAATACATATGTTTATATAAATATTAACATATATGTATATATTATAAATACTATATAATATACAAAATATAGATGTTGAATGATAAGAACAAAAGTTGTGTAGAAATAGCAGCGATAGCCTAGTGCGGCCTAATGGTAACGAGGAGCCCCCAGAGATAACGGACTCACCCGATCCCGGGTTCGAGTCCCGAATCTGGGAACCTTGTTACTATTTTTTGTAATTAAAGAACGTATTCTGAGAATACGTTTTACAATTAATTAATTGTAAAACGTATTCTGAGAATACGTTTTACAATTAAATAAAGGTAAAACGTATTCTCAGAATACGTTCTTCAATTAAATATAAAAAAAAAAGCCTTTCTCTTCTTCTCCTTACGCGAACTGAGAACAGAAAAGAGAGAAGAGAGAGTACACAGAGAAAAGAGAGAGTGCGAACTGAGAACAAAAAAAGCCGTCCGTTACCCTCGCCGTCGCCGTCCGTTGCCGTCGCCGCCTCGCCTACTTCACGGTGTAAGGTACATTCCTTCAATTTTGGCTTTAATTTTGTCAATTTCATTCAATACCTCAAATTAGGGCTAAATTTAGGGTTTCGAATTTGTGAATGTATTTGTGATTTGTGAGTTTATTTGTGAATTAGAGAGTGAAATTATTCGTGATTTGTAGTAATTTGTGAATTAATTCGTGAATTGTGAAGTTATTTGTGAATTTATTTGCGAATTAGGGTTTCAAATTATTTGATATATGTTGAATTTGTGAATTCATTCGTGAATTGTGAATTTATTTGGTGAATTAGAGCTTCGAATTATTTAAGATATGTTGAATTTGTGAATTTTTTCGTCATTTGTGATGTGTTGAATTTGTGAATTTATTTGTGAATTTATTCGTCACTTGTGAATTTATTCGTCATTTGTGAATTTATTCGTCATTTGTGAATTAGAGCTTCGAATTTTCTCGTGATTTGGTGAATTTACTGTGTATATAATTTATTTGTGAATTTTTGAATTTATTGTTTATTTAATTTATTTGTAGAAAATGGCATCATCGTCCTCGTCACAACCTCAACGGTTGAATGTACACCCCGGTCCGATTGATCGCTCCCTTCTATACCTTCAGTACCGCCACCGGTCGAGAGCGGTATATGAAGATTTAGAAGGATGTCGTAACGGCACCATTAAAAACCGCCGTAACGACAATGAATTTTGGAAGGTGTTGGACAGACAACATCCGGCGGTTTTAGCGGTGATCGATAGGACGGGTTTTGGGCCGTTGTTTCGGATGGGCAGAGTCCAGACGGACAACAGCCTAATTACCTGTCTGGTCGAAAGGTGGCGACCGGAGACGCACACCTTCCATTTTGATTTCGGGGAGGCCACAATCACGCTCCAGGACGTACAAGTCCTGTTTGGTCTCCCGGTCGATGGAAAGCCTTGCTGGGGAGAGACTGTAGATTGGACAAACCAGCAATGGCGAGACGAGTGTGTGGACCTTCTAGGCTTCGACCCCCAGGTAAATTTTTTAACACATTTTTTTTTTTTTTATTTTTTGTTTGTTTATGTATAATCCATTGTTTGATTTTTAATATATATAAATCACTCTCAGGCAGCAGACGACCCGACAGCCAACCCCAAAACTTGGGGAATTGTGGGCCAGTATCTGAAGCACTCGAGGTTGGAAAACGAATGCAACAGAGTGCTGCAAGATGGAGAGGATATATCGACCTACGAAGAGAGGGCGAGGGCGCTTATCCTCTGGTGCCTTGGATCGTTCTTCTTTCCCGATCAGAGGGCCTGTGGAGTCAACTTGTACTGGACCCAGCTCTTGCGCGACATCGATAAGATCAAGGAGTACAGCTGGGGGTCGGCGCTACTGGCCGCAGTGTATAGAGCGCTGTGCACGAGCTACAAGACCGGAGAAGGCTGGATCAAGAGCTGTGTCCAATTGATTCAGGTACATTTAATTAATTGTTATTTCAAAATTCATTTTTTTTTTTTTAAATTTAGACTAATATTTAATAACAAATGAATATGGCTATATCTTTAGGTTTGGGCATGGGAACGTATCCCTCGGCTTCGCCCGAGAATGAAGGAGGCTACGAGATTTCAAACAGTCATTGGTTGTCCTTTAGGTGGAAGGTAATGATATTTATTTATATATTTTATAATTTTATTATTTCAATTATCAATTTTCTAATTACAATTTCTGATGTTTTTTTTTTCTGTGATTTTTAAGGTGGGTGGGACGGAAGGACACGAAACACATAGTAACGGGAACAGCCGCTGTCCGGGATCAACTGACAGGGCTAAGAGAGACGGATGTAAGATTATGATTAAATATTATTGATTGTTATTTATTTTTTGTTTTATGTGTTTTATCTTTTAATAACTTACGAAATTATTATTATTTTTTTTTTGTTTTTTACAGTTCGATTGGATGCCGTATGAAGACCTCCTGAATGCTAATGCTCTCCCGGGCCAGTGTACAGAACATTCAAGCCTCTGGATGTATAGGGGCTGGATGTTCTGTTGGGACATCTGTGAAACCCACGAGCCGGGTAGAGTCCTCCGTCAGTTCGGGTGTCATCAGTCCATCCCCGACACTCCGATCATTACGGGTGAGGTCGACTGGGAGACACACCACCGGGGCCAGGGAATGACCGGGAGGGGGGTATATGATTGGGTGGACTTTCATTCCCAGCTTGGGAATGTTTGGGTCGAACGACACCAAAATGTCCTCCCAGATGAGCGTGTGGAGTCATTCGTACAGCCTGGCCAGGGCTACCTTGATTGGTTTCACAGCAGGACTGTGAGACTAATCAGTGACCCTGCTAAGTACCCGGTGGTACAACAGGACGGAGGCTATCAGCCACTTGCCGAGCATTGGAAGTGCGATGTAAGTGTTTATAATTTGTGTGTGTGTGTGTGTTTTTTTCTTGTTCTATTATTATTTTATTTTTTGCGTTTCATAAAAATTACTTTGAATTAAATTTTCAGGCTAGCGGCATGGAGGGGGCTTATAACGTGTTATCCAATGTTGAGCATCTATATCATACAGCCCATCCGGAGATGCAGGCGGCAATCCAATATGCCAAGAGCCTTCTCTACACATCTCTGACTGTCGGAGGCGGAGAGATCGGTCAGGGGACGTCGTCAAGCCAAGTTTTATCACAAGAGAGCTACGTCCAACCCCAGAGGACGCAGTCACACCGAGCCAGGCATCAACCTCCTCCCCATATTCGTGGAGGTAGAAGACGACGTCACCGCGAACCAGTTGCCGACGCCGGGCCTGAGGAACAACAAGAAGAAGGTAAACATCTTTTAGTTAACAAAAATATAATTTTATTTATGTTTTGTGATTTCTAATTTCTTAAAAAACTTAATTACTCAGCTCAAGAAGAAGAACAAGAACCTACCACACCCACAGCATCGTCTTCTGCACAACCACCACAGCGTCGGATTAGCAACCGACCACGCAACCCTACCAATCGATACACTCCTAGTTAGTTGTGTTGTATTCGGAGACAATTTGTAGACATATATATTTATTTTTTTCTTTCGTGGATTTATGTGTAATGATATTTGAACTTGTTTGGAATTTTATATTTGGAAAGTGAATTATTGTGCTTCATTATTGTTTCTTTGACATGGTTGATATGGGTTTTGTGAATTTATATTTGGTTGTGGAATCGATCTCGATTAACAGGTGTGTTTTTGTAATTTTGTTTCTGTGAATTGCTGTTTTTGCACAGTAAAACGTATTTTCAAAATACGTTTTTGTACTGTGCAAAATTAGGTCAAAATCGATTTGGGGATAAAATTAGGGCGAAATCAATTTGGGGCAAATTTGGTTAAAAAACGTATTTTGAGAATACGTTTTTGTACTGTGCAAAATTAGGTCAAAATCGATTTGGGGATACAAAAAGGGCAAAATCAATTTGGGGCAAATTTGGTTAAAAAACGTATTTTGAGAATACGTTTTACTTTTCCAAATATTATTTTCCAAAAAAATTAGTTTTTTAAAATTAAAAATATTAATTTTAAATATTTTTTCAGAAAAACGTATTTCGGTAATACGTTTTTTAACCTATTTTAATTAATTTAATTACGATAATCACCTTAATTAATTTTTTTTAGAAACACGTATTCTCAGAATACGTTTTTGTTGAAAAACGTATTGTGAGAATACGTTCTTATTTAAAAAACGTATTCCGAGAATACGTGCTTTTGATTTTTTTCCACTTCTTTTATTTTTTTTTTATTTATGTCCACTTAATTTTTTTTATTTTTATATAAATAAATAAATCAACAGTTTTACTTATTTTTGTTCACCATATAATATTTAATTATTATTTTATTATATAATAAAAAAGAAATATTGATAAATAGTGTAGTAAAATTGTTATAAAATTATATGATTTTTTTTACAATATGGATTTAATATTTTTTTATGATTTGATAATATAAACAAATCTATACTTAACTTTGACAAATAAAACAAATAAATACTTTAGTAAATATTGAATGTATATACTAAATAGGAATATATTTGGTATAATCAAATACCAAATATAATCAAATAAGTAAAAGTGTATATTTTTAATTGGTATTTGATTTTTTTACTATTAAAATCTTTTTATTATACTTACCTTTTTAAAATAAAATAAATAAATAAATTAATTAAATAAATAAAATATTATAATACCAAAATGGTAATGACATTTAATTCAGTTAACTTTTCTAGATAGTAAATGTAGTAAATAGAATCTCCTTTTATATAAGTATAGATTGTATAATACGGAAATAGTAATGCAATAAATGTTGTGACTTTTCTTTATACTAAATCTGGTAAATGGTATACCTTTTAATATAAGTATATATTTTGAGAATATTAAAATAATATTTAAAATAAAATAATTAAAGTTGATTTGATGTAAAAGTATGAGAAAGATGATATGAAGTGATGGATAGTTAAATTAAGTGAGTGGATAAATAGTGAATTAAAATTGATATATTGTAAAAATGATTAGTTGTTGTTATTTAATGATTTACTGTTATTATTTAATTATATTGATAATATTGAGGATAGTGGAGTCGAGTTAAAGTTAAAGTTAAATTTTGAGTATGAATGAATTTTGTTTGAGTAAATACTTTTACCAACACACCTAAGAGATTGATGTCAAAATAACTTTATAAAATAATAAACATAAATTGTTTATATGTAAATTTTATACCACGACCTTAATAACATTGTATTTTGTCACAAGTATATACCACATAAATATATATATATATATATATATATATATATATATAATTTTATTTTTAAAAATAAAAAGTACAAAAAAATTCAGGGACGGGTCAAACTCTGTCCGGTTAATATCCGGGCCGATTGTGTCAAAGGAGGGTTGACCGAGCACATTGTTACTCGATCCGAACGGTCCACCCGAATCGGTACCAACCTTTACTCGACCCACCGGCCGGTCCGAGTTTCAAAGCATTGATTTTTTTAGTTAGATTTACCAAACTTCACAGTCCATATTTTATTTTCACTAATTTTGTTTGATATACTCATATTTTGGTTTTATAAAGTAAAACAACTCAAATTACTCAAACCGCTAATTTTTGGCCAAACCACATTTTTACACAATTATGTGTAATTATTATAGAATTTTTTATGTTCTTCTGCCAACTTATCAAAGACTATTCGGACAAGAATGCATTTTTAAAGTTTAAAAAATTAGAACAAAATGGAACCTTTTTAGTTTTTACATCTTTTTAGTTTTTACATCTTTTACGTATAAACAAAAATATTTATTTTCGATGTTTGATTGAAAAAATATGGCTCAATGGGTGGTCACAGCCCACATGAAATTGTTGCCGCCATCCGTAAAAAAAGATAATCACATATTAGTGAGAAAAATAAATTAGAGTCAAAAATAATTTTTAATCTTAGCCGTTAGTTTCTTTTTAATCTTATACGTACACCTCACTTTGTCAATAAACTTTGTCAAATGACTTGGTTAAGGAAGCATTATTAGTGTTGAAATTTGCCCTTACATTTGTTATACTAAGCTGATTTTACATCTAATTCAAAAGGGTTGAGCCCAAATAACAATTTTTTATTTTTTTTATTTAAAAAGGTAAGTGTAAATTTTTATAGAAGTTATTTAGTATTTAGGTATTTTTTACATGCTTATAACAAAATATTCGAAAGATTGCATTTTTAAAATAACTTTCACAAAAGACTAAAACACACGCCGGCGGCGTGCCAGCTTCCACCGTCCCACCACTAAACCACCAGCTCAAAACACTCCCCACCGTCGCGTACCATTTCAATAATCCATTGAAGAACCAGTAGATAGCGCAAACCTGGGAAAGTGAAAATCATCTTTTATTTTCGAATATGGCGGCGGTTTCAGAAAACGAGAGCCCATCTCCAACAATTGTTATACCCGACGAATGGTCTGATGCAGCCGTGGCCATAGCCAGTGGCGGCGTTTCTTTTCCGATTGCCTTGGTGTGCGGGCCGAAGAACAGCGGCAAAACCACTTTCTCCCGCCACCTCGTCAATGTTCTTCTCCAGAGGTATCTTATGGTGTCTGAACTAATACACGTTGTTTGTAATACGTTGTTGGTCATTCCTTTGCATTGTCTATGGCCTTATTGTGTGGAACTTTGAATTGATTGACTTGGGTTTTGGGAAAATTTTGTAATCTGGCTGTGTGTTTAATTATTTGTGGATAGCTGAAGTTATCTGATGGGGGAGAGAGCTGATTGTGAAGTTTGAGTGAGTTTTAAAAATTGTGAATGGCTGTAAATTTTTACTTGGAAGCTCACCGTGTGATCATTTTAAAAATTGCAACTTTTTCCAGCTTTGTATTTGGTTCTCATGTTAAGTAGATTATTCGACAAATTGTTGGTGGAGATGTTTGGTTGCAATACACAATTTGCTGTTTTATTGATGAATTTGTTGGGAGTGAAGTACTCTATTTGCTGAACAAGCAAGCATTAGCATAGACTTCTAATTGTTTAGATTCATCTAGGGTGGATATTTTTCATTAACCAGGAGAAAATGCTAAAAAACTGACTAGATCTTGATTTTCAGGCACAAAAGAGTGGCCTATCTTGATACTGATGTTGGGCAGACAGAGTTTACTCCTCCTGGTCTTCTGTCTCTTACTGTTATTGACAAAATAACTCCAGGTATATTATTTTCACGGATTTTACTTTTGAATAGGCTGTTTGTTTGTTAATTTTGAAATGCTAATATGAAAGTACCTTTCTGTTATTTAGATCTGACAATTCCATGCTTGAAAACTCCCGAGAGGTATGCACTTCGCAACTTATTTTGATCATATTACGTGGCATCTGAGATCTCTGTTTGTATTTATACATTTTTATTTGTTAAAAGGCAATAAAAATGAATATAAAACTGTAAAAGTATGAAATATGCAAATTGATTTTGGCTTGCATATGAATTTAGTCTCATATAATCGGCATCTTTGATGATATGCACTATTCTGTTCATATGGCATACTATCTGTAGTAATTATTGGTGGTGAATTTCTTACATTTTGCTTGTCTAGTTTTCGTTCATTCCTGAAAGAATTATGCCTATAGTTAAAAGATAAGTGTTTTGCTTATCATTGACCGTTAGACCATATGTTGTGTATTCCTTGCATGCATTACTACCATTGCTATTGTATTGAAAGTTGTGATCTTACTTACAAATTTTCTACTTGAATCTCCTGATTGTTTCTATTTGTGTTGTTGTGACTACTTTATTTTTTTTTTTTTATATATAATGCGACCAGTATTTTCGACAGCAAAGGGGTGGAAAACTGAAATCGTTATAAGTGAGCAGTTTAACAGTCTATAGAAAAGTAATTAGTTTTATTATTAACCTGACAAAGGCCGGTCAATTAATATATATTACAATTTTAAAGATGGCAAAGTATCTGAATCAACAAAAAGAAAATAATGTGTGTTTGTGTGTGTATATACAGGCAGAAAATAAAGTATATAAATTAAGAAGTTATTGTAAAACAATTTTTTATTCCATAAAATAAATTAAAAATTATTACCACACAGCATGAATGATTCATATTTTTATCCCTGCAAGTACATTCCTGATACAAATTCATGAATGGAACTTTCATGAGATATTTACTTTTCAACATTATTTCAGATGCTTTTTCTTCGGTGATATCTCTTCAAAAAGGGACCCAGCCATATATTTGACTTACATATCGGCCCTGTATGATCACTATACGAAAAAATACTGCACTGTTAACAACAGAGAAACTGAGGACAGTGCCGGATTGCCACTTGTCATAAATACCCCTGGCTGGGTAAAAGGTTTGTCCATTGTTGCTCCGTTTTTTTTTTTTTNCCTGTGATAAATTTGAAGTTAAAAATATTTTTTAGCACTATGTCATACTATTTAATCTATTTTATTTGCCAGGTATCGGTTATGAACTACTTGTAGACATGCTAAAACATATGTCTCCTACACATGTGGTTAAGATTCAGATATCTGCCGAGAGCAAGAACTTACCAGCTGGCGCATTTTGGTTAGATGAGGGGAATGCCGATGCCGTGACTGTCATTGAGATCAGTGCTGCTCTCCAGGACAATTTCAAGAGATCGTACGTTTTAATACTTGTTTTTGTTAAATATTTGATTTTTTTCTGATACTATCATTTTTTTTGTAATTTTAAAAGGTTTTTAACGCATTCGCATGACTTTGGCTTTCATGTATTGTACGCCTTTTGAAATTCTAAATGCATGTGCAATTTCCATCAGTGAAGTCTTTGAGATTTATTTTGTGCATTCAAATACGACAACTATGTGATATTTCCTCTCTAAATTTTTGTCATTTGCTAGATTTTTTCTCCTTACTGAAGAACTACCTTTTTTTTTTCCTTTCTAAAATAGTCGTCGTGAGGTTATCAGCCTCAAGTCGATTTGAATTCCAATAATCTTAATCTATGAGGTGTCAATTTGCATATATTCCCTAAAAACTATCTCCTATTCAGGATATTGGTGCGAAAAGATGCACGCCTTCTACGTGATCTTCGTGTAATGGCATACTTCAGACAATGCTTTCCAAGTGATGTAACCATCTCCACAATCAAGGAACTTGCTCGTGCACTGGCCTCTCACCCACCTTACGAAATTCCCATATCAAGCATCAAAATCAAACACCTTCACTGCCAGGTACATTCACCTACTCAGATCTTCGCATTATTTTTATGAACATTGAATTAGTATCTCTTTGAAGATTATTTTAGCCTGTTGCTTCTGATTGTGCGTTGAATTCTTGAATAGGTCCCAGTGACTGAAACTTTCTACAGTTTGAATGCGAGTATTGTTGGTCTAGCAGTCGATTCAACATCCGATCAATTTCCTCAATGTGTTGGCTTGGGTAAGTTCTTTTAACCTTAAGCATGGTATATTCTCACTCGGGCACATGGCCAATCACAGTAAATACACATTCCTTCCTCAGTAAAATATTTTGTTTTCTTTTATTTCTATTGAAAGCTCGAGTTTTCGCTCTTGAATGATCCAGGGATTGTGAGAGGCATCGACACCTTTAATGGGGTGCTCCATGTTATAACTCCTGTTCCACAGCAGTGTTTGGAAGATGTTGATCTTTTACTTCAAGGCTTTATTCAAATTCCAACTGCTTTACTACAGGTATTTCCATATTCATCTTGCTGGAAACAATTTTTTCGCTTTCTCTATTTTCCTCCCAAAATTTGCTGGATATGAATTTGCCACACATAGTATTTCATCCTTCCATTCTGTTGAAGTTATCTATGTTCGTTTCTATTTTATCATTTCTTGTTGCCGTTGTTGAAAATTTATATATAGTAACTTAATGCAATTGGACTGATATCACTCACCATCCATTAAAATTTATTCCATTCGAATAAAAAGGAAAGCATTTTGATCTCTATATAAATAACATATTTCTTCTCTGCAATAAAAGATCGACATTTTAACCCGAGCTGTTTCATTTGTCTCTTTCTTCAGGTACAAGGTTGTGTTTCTCCTTACATGTTTGCAAACGTTGTCTCTACTAATTAGGTGCTCGTTTATCGCTTGTGGAGTTTCGAGATAGCTTTCTTTATTAAGCACTTGCTAATCAAACTACTTGAATCATATTCGGATCAACATGTTACTGTCTTATGCTAAAAAAAGCATGTTATCACTTAATTGTACTTTGAAATATTTAACTTGAAATGACATTGTCTTGAAACTTGATTGTCGAAGGTAACTAAATGGTACCTATTACCTTATGTTTTGCTGCTAATTCAGCTTTTTTTTGGGGGGCAAGAAAATTTGGCGAGAATGTGAATCCTTTTTTTTTTTTTTTTNAAATTTTCGACGAAAAGGGGTTATTAATTTTGAGATTGTGATTGAGGTAATGATTGCCTATTAGCCGGATGACTGATTGTATTAGTTGGTCTGACAGTCTTTGACTAGGAATGCGATTAGCGGTTTATCAAATAAACATAATTGTAAATAACGGAAATTTTGTAGTTACGTAGTATTCTCTTCTTTGAATTCACTCTTTTGTCTTCTCAAACTGATGCTCTTTTGAGGTTTTTCAAAATTGTCGTTTTATCGTTCAAAAAGCTTGTTATCAAACAAGTTAATTACCGGAGTTTATTTGTCAATCTCTAAATGGAGTTCAATCCATTAATAAACGAACGATTATCTCTAAATAGAGATTTTTTCTCTGTCAGTGTCAGACCGTTAATTCAGGTAAATTGCCCGCCTGACAAGAATCTACTACCCTTGACCACATACTACTATCGAAAAGCACCTAAATTTAGTCAAATCTCTGCAAAACCAGACATCCTCGTTCCTCCTCCTTCCTAACTCACAAACAAAGGCACACAAAAAAAAAAATAAAAAAATAGAGAGATTACTGAGGGATAACCATTTGGGATTCATTACCAATCCCTAAAAAAGATTCAAAATCCCTCAACCAATCTCACAATCTTTTTTTTTTTCCCCTCAGTTTTCTTCATTCTTTCGGCAAAATGCCCGTGGGCCCCATCAAGACCTTTCTCGTACGTGCGGCCCTCGAGTGGGCCATGGCGGCTCTCCTCTTTGCCGAAGGCCTTCTCTCGCTAGCCACTCGGGAGCTCGCCCGACAGTTAGGGCTTCAAGCACCGTGCCCCATCTGCACGAGGACCAACCGCTACGATGAATCCCTGTGTGGGGTCCACAAACAGGATATCTCATCCCTCACATACTGCCGCACGCACGACAAGCTCTCGGACGTCCGCACCATGTGCCGGAGCTGTCTCCTCTCGGACAAGGACTCCTCAGACTACGAGAAGTACAACCCACTTGCCGGGGTTCTGCAGAAGGACTCCGCGCGTGTGGCGGCGGATGGAGACGACCTGAAATCGGGCGTGAAGGAGGGGATTATTCCTCCGGATACTGCTGCTACTACTAAGTGTTCTTGTTGTGGGGAGATTCGGAGGACGAGGCCCTCACCGTTGAATTGCGTGGGGAGGCGGTCGATGATGAGCGAGAAGGCTTCTTGTTTGTCTCCACATGCGGCGGGAAGGACCGACAAGTGGCGCGGGTTTGAGTCTCCGCGCTTTAGGTGCTCGGCTAGGAATGATTCGCCGCGCATTAAATGTTCGGAGGGTGAGTCGCCGCGCATTAGGTATTTGGAGGGTGATTCTTCGAACGTCGTCGATACTCAAGGTGAGGAGGCTCAAGCGCTCGTTTTAGAGTCGTGTGTTGAAATTTTGAATAATATGAAAATAACTGCCTTTCGTAGAAAAATGATTTATAGCCGTAATGGATATGTTGTAGAAATGGTTTCTAGAATCCAAAACGACAATAATCTTTCCACGAGAAAGTGACTTTCTATCATCTCTTTATTTATATGTTCCTCTTGATTTCGACGTTAAAGTTTGTGAAAATCTCGTCCATAGGAAGAAATACGTGATGTTTGAGGTTCTTGTTCTTGTTCGTGTTCGTGTTTGTGTTCGGTTGTTATTTCTTATTGTTTCCACTTGAATGAATAAATGACACGATGGAGATTCTAAATAAATTGTGAATATCTTGATGCAAAAGACAAAGAGGATGTGATCAAGGCCACACCAACCCTCTTACCGCCGGATTCTAAGGACCCAAAGGATGACGCAAATCGGACTCCAAAACTCACCCGAGCAAACAAAATTCTCGCTCTCCCTCTAAAGTCGGCTCCTGTGAGTCCCATATGGGTCAAACGCGGCATTCAAAAGCTAACAACCGATAAGGAAGACGAGCCAAATGATACTGACCCACTCTTAGACATGGAAACCGATATCTCGAATCGCATGAGGAGACGAATCCGTTTGGACCACAGTTCGTTAATGGAACTGTACATGGAACTCGATGAAGAAAGGAATGCATCTAATGTGGCGGCAAATAATGCCATGGCCATGATTACTCGTCTGCAAGCCGAGAAAGCGGCTGTCCAAATGGAGGCTTTACAGTATCAGAGGATGATGGAGGAGCAAGCGGAATACGACGAGGAAGCTTTGCAGGTTACGATTAATTTTTTTTTTCCCATAATTTTCGATTTGTGGATATCATTTTAAAACTGCATTTAAAGATTTTTTTTCCCTTTTTGGTGGAATAAGAAGCAGAGCATTTTTTTTACCAATTTAGAGAGAAATAAAATAAAATTGTAGGCTATGCAAGATTTGCTCGAACAGAAGGACGACGACATAAATGCTTTAATGGCCAAACTGGAGATGTACGAAGAAAAGTTTGGGGTTATCGAGGATGATGAAGATTACCAAGAAATGAAATCTCAGTCTTTCGTGTCCTTTAGTGAGAATTCGGCTAGCGGCAGCTTAAATGAAGGTGATTCAAATGAGAGCGAACGTGTTCATAATGAAAAACGTGTGGAGAACAGAGGGGAAAATGAAGAGATGCTATCGCTCGATTTTGAGGGCGAGAGGCTTTTTCTTTTGGGTCTGTTAACCGATCTCGAGAAAAAGTTGTATGCCAATGAAGAACGCAATTCCTCTGAGGCTAACAAGATCAAGAATGAAGATGAAGGTAAATGTGCCAACAATTTTATTCTTTTCCTTTTTTCTTCACTTCTGGTTTCTGCAAGAAATTCTGTATATTTGTTTCTTTATTGTTTTTCTTAATTTGGCTTCTTATTATGCACACCGTATCTGAATCTAAGGCTGCTGTTGGAAAAAGGTCTAAAAGATGACAGAAGATTTTTGTAAACTATCTCTAATTAGTCTTCAAAATTCGGCACTTTCGAATACTGTTTTCCATTTCCTACTATACACATCCGTTTTTTTCCTTTGTTTTGAACTTTATATGATTTATGAACGATATTCTCACGTTTTTGTAGCAGGAAAGGACGATAAGGCTACCCTCACACGAGAAGTGTCCTCGATCAAGGAAAGATTAAGAGACATTGAAACAGATAGCGGCTTCTTAAAGCATGCGGCTATGGCTTTGCAAAAAGGGGATAAGGGCACAAAACTCTTGACTGAGATAGCTCAAAACTTACGGAAAATTAGGCAGTCGATGAGATCACATTCGGACATAAACACTGTTGCATGACCTCTTTTTTTATTTTCTTTCTCTTTTTTTTTCTTTTCTCGAATATTTGTTGTTTCCTCCTAGGATTTTTCAAGATCAGTGATTTGTTTTTGCTTCCCGTTTCCGTAGCGAAGTTTGGATGAGGTAAAGTTTGTATCTCGACTTAAAAAACATATGATGTGGGGGTGTTAACTGTTTTTCTATCAAGAGAAAGCNCCTTTCTGATGCAACTACATCCTTATCACCTGCAAACCATAATTGTACGGTATGTTGACTACTGTTTTCGGAACATGAAAGATAGTCGGCACAGAAAGGAAGAATGGGTATCGTTTCGAAAACTCATAATTTTTAGGATTGCGCAAAATACGATTAACAGAGCCAAACCGATCGAAATCGAATATTTCAGTTCGGTTTGGATATAAGTGCTTAGTTAAGCAAAAAGAACCGAAAATCGTTATTATACACAAGTTACAAAAGCTCAGTGAAATATTATCTACTTAATCCAAGCCCATGTTTTTATCTCTCCTCCCACACACACTCCACTGTCCACTCGTCACTCGACACTCGTCTTCTCAAATCAATGAGTTCACCATGCAAATCCCCTCGCACCTGAAGTTCGTCTTTTCTCCATTTTACTGGCTTGCAACTTTTTTCTTTAATTACGGTAGCGGAACGAACAAGTCCATAGATAGATATTTGTGTTTGGTGCTCAAATTAATAATGCACTTATGTCCATAAGTTGTTTCTCCAAAAAAACTTCATTATGTAGAAGAAAATGATGGAGACTATTGGAGAAGTCCATTTTGAATAAGTCCAAACAAGCACTATATTCATATTAAAGTCACTTTTTAAAAAGCCATCTTTAAATTGAGTTCTCAATAAGTGTTTCCAAACAAGCCTTATAGTTGCTGTTGGTTTTGACGGTGCGACTTTATAAATATTGAAAGTAAATGATTCGAATACTATAATATTTTCGAATTCGAATTGAATAGTTTGTATTCGCTTAACGGGACACTCCAAGGAAACGGAGTTTTTACTCATTTTTTGTTCTTTTTTCACTCTACTCGATTCCAAATTTTCAGTATAATTTTTAAATAAAAACAATTATCTAAACAGTTATTGTGAATTGTTATTATTTCATTCAAATGTTTATGGCTACTTTATATAGGATACCATAATTTGGTGACTTGACCCGAGAAGTCGTCTAGCCGAATCGGTGAACTGGTAGGTTGATCGAAGCTCGAAGATACCAGAGGTCAAAGAGGCATCGAGTCGATGGTGACGACGCAGGTAAAAAGGATCGCCGACAGGTCGAGCTAGGGCCCTCGAATGACTTGATAGAATCTTGACCTCAAGGCATGCAGGTTGATGAATTGACCTGTGTACATAATGTAGAGGCAATCAACCCTAAAGGGACTCGGGTCAGTCGTATAATTAGACCGTTTAACAAGGCAGACTAGTGAATAAAAGAAATATAATTAAGATAAGAACCACACGTGTATCGAGCCACGTAGCCCAACAGAACCGAGCAGTTTGGGCACCTGGGTAGTACGAATGGGTAGTTCGGACAAGCGGGCAACCCATCCAGGTAGTCTTAGGCAACAATGTAATGTCCCTATATAAAAGGCGAGTGAGCTATTCACATTTACACTCTACACACTCTAATATACATATAAATTATATACATCGTTTATTGTTCATCGTCTTCCTCATCATTGTTTACTGACTTGATTGTCGGAATCTCTACGCCGGGACAATCATCGGCGCCGTTTTGCAGGTCTTTACCGGTCGTGAACAGATCCAAGTTCGTTTCAGCCCGTCGAGGTCATTATGTTGTCACTACTCATTATTAGTTCTTCTCTAACACTTCTTTCATCATTTTATTTTAGTGAATGTTTTTCTCTATTTTCTTTTCTTTTTCGAGAGTTGGTTGGGCCTAGCCTGCTCAACTGACAGCCTGAGGTCCAAAAGTTGTTGTTAGGCCCTTTTTACGTACGGCCCACCATAACCCGCCCGTGTTGACTGCATTCTCCATCTTCGTCTTCCTCAACAGAGCGCGCACACACAAACGCATATATTTGCACCAGTGAACAGGCACACACACAAAGACACACCATACAATATACATGATCTAACAGTATTTATAGTCTGGGATTTGCTCATATGACCTGGACCTCGTCGTGCTGAGGAAATATTTAGTCAATTCTGCCCGAGTAGCTCCACGCCGCAGCCGAGGATAAGCCGCGGCTCCAGCCGCTTGAGAGTAATCAATTTCCGCCTGTGATTCCTGCAGGCTCGTAGGATTTACTGTCGTTTTGGGACAAGCGCCATCCGACGCTTTGTGGGATTTTAGGATACAGTTTCGACTTTCGAGTCTCCTTCATATCATGGCTATTGAATGCCTCGTCCTTGGTAAACTGAATACTTCGAAAATGTTCTCTTTTTCCCCCTTTTTTTCTGGTGTATTGATTTACTGAGTGGCACTATGAATTTCACAGGCGCGGGGCAAGAAGTGGGGAAGAGTTGCGTGGTTGTAACCATAAACGGGAAGAAGATAATGTTCGACTGTGGTATGCACATGGGCTACCTCGACCACCGCCGGTACCCGGACTTCTCTTCGATTTCCGGCGCCGGCGGCGACTTCACGAGCTCACTTTCGTGCATAATCATCACCCACTTTCACTTGGACCATATTGGGGCCCTCCCGTATTTCACTCAAGTTTGCGGCTATCATGGCCCCATTTACATGACGGTATATGTGAACCCTCATATTTGTTCTTCAAAATTATTGAACATTTTTTTATCGTTAAAGTTTTTTATGCAGTATCCAACGAAAGCGCTAGCCCCATTAATGCTTGAGGATTATCGGAAAGTGATGGTTGATAGAAGAGGAGAGGAAGAGCAGTTTAGCTCTGAGCATATTGTTGAGTGTATGAAAAAAGGTAAAAGAATAGTGAACCTTCATTGCGTCGTTTTTGTCTTAACTGAAAACTCATTAACTTAATATAACCTCTAATTAGTTCCCAATTTAGTAGTTGTGAAGTCAAAATGGACCTGCAATGGGTTTTCTTGATTGATCTAAGTATTCTGTTGTGCTTTTATTTAATCATCTCTGTAATGTGCTTTTTACTTGTGTTTATGTTCTCGGCCAAACAGTCACGCCAGTGGATCTTAAGCAGACAGTTCAGGTTGATAAAGACCTTCAGATCCGAGCATACTACGCAGGGCATGTAAGAAATCTAAAAGTTTGGCCTCAGGTGTATTAGTTTGGTATTTAAGCCCCATGAAGTAATTAGTATCTCACAGTTTGTTACTTTCGTCTAACATTAAGTTTGTTGATGTAGAGATTAGCTTTGGGGTTCTTCCTTAGCTTGTGATCATTATATTTTTCTCGTTAAAAATTTTTCGAAGTTCAAACTGTGTGTATATATATAATCATAACACGTGCCATTAATTTACAGAAATCACTAGTTCTTAATGATGTCTCATTATAATTTTTGCATTTTTGTTACTGAGCCAATCACCTTGTGAATATATTCAAAACTCGTATTTTTTTTTTTTTGTTTTTTAGTGTCTGTCGCCTTGGATGCTTCTTTTATGACAACTATATTCCTTATGGTATTGCTCGATATTTTTTTTGTTTATTATTTTTTTATGTGCATATCCTGATTTGTTCGTATTAACTCTGAAAATTTTGATTGACAGGTCCACTTATGCGACAACATATCGCGATTCAAAATATGTTCGAGAGAGAGAGTTTTTGAAAGCAGTATGTCTGAAGTTATCTGATATATATGATATATTTATCGTTCTTAACTTTTAAGCCCTTATGCTGTTTTCTTTGTGTGTCCATTTAGGATCATCCAAACAAAGTGGAATAATCTGTGGGGTGAAACTTGTAATACAGGCACATGAATGTCACATTTACATAGCATGTTCAATTAGTTAAACTGGCAGGATATGGCTTTTATTTTAGTTTTATGGTTGCCAGACACAATACATATGATAAAAAATTAATCAAACTTATAATCCATTTATTCTTAAGTGAGTCGGATGGTGGCTTGTAAGAATAACACCATAAGCTCTCACCAAATATAAGAACGTATGTATTTGTTTAGTTGTTTAGCTGTTGTGTGAAATCATCTTACATATACAAGAATTTCTACAATAGGAGATAAAATTTTGCTTCTCTTCTATTATATTCCATCAACGTTCTGCGAATAAATTTAGTTCAACAACTTGCTTTAGTGAAATTTCCTCGTTGTGAATACTTTATATAGGCTGTATGTCCTGTGATGTTTTTTCCAGTCCTGTTTTCTCAATTGATATTTATATATGACATCGTTTGTCATTTGATTTGCTGCAATTCACATCTCGTTGAATCTTCTTGCAGGTTCACAAATGTGTTGCTGGGGGCGGGAAAGTTCTAATTCCTACCTTCGCTCTGGGAAGAGCTCAGGTCTGAGTTGATTAATCACAGACTACATATCGGTTTTATTTTCTGATTTAGGACAGTGACTTTAGGATTTATTGTTTTTGTTGTTCTTCGTGTATATTTTTCAGTTGTTGGTCTCATAGGGGACTGGTCAAATATCTTTTTAATGTCTTTCAAAATTAAGTTAGTCCTGTTTCCCAAGAACGAAATGCGAGTTTGATTGAAAGTTCATCTTTGCTGCACATAATTTATGTGGAACTGTGCAAAGTGCTTTTTTTTTTTGGTTGATATGTTTACGTAGTTTTTTGTGCTGAACTTTACATGCTGAAACATTATATAGATTTATTTCCCATTTTCAAAATCTTTGATTATGTATCTCCTAGCAACGTCATTTTATAGGAACTCTGTATGCTATTGGATGACTACTGGGAGAGAATGAATCTCAAAGTTCCTATATATTTCTCAGCAGGTATGCCTTCTTTGTTTCCTTTAGTTCTATATCTGTTTGCGTTGCTCATTTTCTCGAACCTTCTCCTATAAGCGCTTGAATTTCTGAATGGATTAGTCGCTAATTGAGCAATTGCATCCTGTCCAACATATAAACTACTGTCGTGATTTATGAAATTCTCCCGAGTAATAAATATACATCAAATCTCTTCCTTTTGTTTTGAGCCCCTTTTTGTGTTTCTCTTACCTTTGGTTCTCTTGGGTTTCATCTCTAGCCTACCCCAACTTGCTTGGGACTAAAAGGCTATGTTGTTGTTGTTGTTGTAATAAATATACATCAAAATGCCTGTTTCTCCCCCATTTATTTCTGTCTTTTTTGTAATTGAAATTCAATATGTGTTAATTGATGTGTCGTAATCTACTGTCAGTGGTAAGTTTTATTTATAGCATGCGACTCAGCTCATTAACTCGAGAGTATTCATTCTCAGGATTGACCATACAAGCGAATTTTTACTATAAAGTTCTTATCAACTGGACCAGCCAGAAGGTGAAGGATACTTATGCAACACGAAATCCATTTGACTTCAAAAATGGTAAGTCCACCATTGCATGAGATTTAAGGTTTTTCATGCTTCTGTAGTAGATGACATTAAAAACTATACGGTGTGTCTGAAAATGTAAATGCATGAGCTCTATATTAGTACATTGATTTACGCTTTTCAGGCCGACCATACAATTGACTGTAATTTGTCTATAACATATCAAATTTCTGATCATGTGTATGCCATACGATCCAGTGTATAAATGCATTAAATTAAAGTAAAATTTAAAATTTTTCAGTCTCCAGTTTTGATCGTTCTTTGATTAACTCTCCGGGTCCTTGCGTTCTTTTTGCGACACCTGGAATGATCAGCGGAGGTTTCTCACTTGAAGTTTTCAAGCAGTGGGCCCCACAAGAAGGAAATCTTGTTGCGTTGCCAGGGTATGTGTTACCTTATTGAATGTCAATATTTTTCGCAAATTTCCTAAGAATGTTTGCGTTTGGATTTCTTCAGAAATTCCCTCCGAAATGAATTTATAAAGTAAATCGGAACTGG
>BKCP01010514.1:3743151-3757211 GCA_008636005.1 Striga asiatica | reverse complement strand
AAAAAAGTGAAAGCCATCCTGTGATTGTTACTAAAGGATATAATGGGGTAAATGGTTTAAGATAAATGAATCCTCACATTTTACTTATTACATAAAGTGCAGAGAAAATAGCACGGTGTCATTAAAACGCGATAGCATTGTTTTCATTTGTTAATTGGAAATGCTTTTGTTGTGAGAAGAAACCAAAAAAAATACTAGAAGTTTGTTAGATCTTGTCGAATATTAAAAGCTCACTATCTCTTTCAAAAACTATCATTTTTCTTCTTTTCATGCTCTCTAATTGAAATCCTGTTCGTACTTGTCTTGGTTTCATTATCAGATACTGTGTGGCTGGAACTATTGGGCACAAATTGATGTCAGCTAAAACACCGACCCAAATTAAGCTTGATGAGGCTGTCCACATTGATGTGCGATGCCAGGTTTTCCTCGATTTCCCTATATTTCTTCTTTGAATTTTTTAGAATTCATTTAATCATATGTGTCGACGGCTTAAACTGGAAAATATTTCAACTTTTATCTGAAGCTTTTTTTTTTTGTTGTCTTATTTTTTATTTTTTATTTTTTTGTTTCTGGTTAGTGGCACGCATTGTAGTCTGTACTGTCATCTGCGATTCTGCAGTTCACCGAAACATATTTAAAAAATAACTCATACACCAATGCTAATCGAAAATTTGGAAATTTGTTGCAACAAAATTTTAAATTACAGGACTGAAATTGCAACAAAATTTTAAATTACAGGATTGAAATTGCAACAAAATTTTAAATTACTGGACTAAAATTGCTAGTCGAATATATTCCCAGATCCACCAATTGTCGTTCAGTCCCCACACTGATGCCAAGGGAATCATGGACCTCATCAAATTTTTAGCCCCAAAGCACGTCATCCTTGTACACGGTGAAAAGCCGAAAATGGCCACACTCAAAGACAAAATCCAATCCGAGCTGGCAATCAAATGCTACTTCCCGGCAAACAACGAGACTGTAAGCATTCCCTCAACTCACCACGTGGAAGCTAATGCCTCTGATTCATTCCTGCAGAGTTGCATGTGCCCGAATTTCGAGTTTGCGAAAAACGGGGAAGAAGAAGGATATCCTGATTCGGACAATGCTGATTCATCATTCACGGGAAAAGTGCAGGTTTGTGATGATCGGGTGGCTCGGGGGATGCTGGTCCTAAAGAAGGATCAGGGCCCGAAAATCGTGTGCCAAGATGAGTTGATGCAGGTTTTAGGAGTCGAATTCGACAACTCTTGAGCTGAAGTTTGCAGTTTCGATTTTCTACTGTTCATCTGGTATGAAGCTGAACTGTGTAGGGGTAGATTTGGAAGTTAATCTTGATCTTTTTGATGATATGCTTTGAATGATTGCCAAGGACATGTTAAAATCCATGCGGATATAACCTATGAAAAACATTTGTTTGGTAAAATATTATATGCGCAAAAATGCATTTTTGGTCATCTTGGTGTAACACCATAGCAATTTTAGTCCCAAGATTCCAATATTTCGCATTTTGGTATGTGATTTAATATTTTGCTGCAATTAAGGACTGAAATTGTAACAAAATTTTAAACTACAGGAAAATTGCTAATCGAAAATTTGGGAATTTGTTGCAATTTCGATCCTCAACGACTAAAACTGGAGCAAAATATTAAATCACCAAAAAGGTGAAAAGTTGGAACATTGATACTAAAATTGCTAAACAAGCAGGACTAAAAATGCAATTTTACATTATATGTTAACTATTTTGGTTCCCTAGTAAATTCGAAATTTAACCTACTTTTGTCATGGAAACTTTCTAGCTTTGCGCAACCATAATTTTTTGCTCCTTTATATTTACAAAAGGAAAAAAATTGCAACTAATCAGATTGTATTGGAGAATTAGAGAGAAGGCATTTCATTATTTGCCACATATGAGAGAACTTAATATCACCCGAGTGTTACATTACATTTGCACATACATATGAAATTTATATAGACAAAAAGAGCTGATCTTGATCAGAAGCCAGCAACATGAAAAGAAGAAAACCAAATAACCATTTCATCAGTAAAGAAACAGTCGATTGGCTCACAATCATCGATCGAGAATCTGCAAACAGGGCAAGTGCTCTTGAAACACGGCACGGCCAGCCACCTGTCCACGCAAATGACGTGGAACTCGTGCTGACATGGCAGCACGCGTGTAACCTTCACCTCCCCACCGTTCAAGCTCGAAAGGCAAACGGCACACACTCTTTTCGACACGGCATTTTCGCAGACGGGCTGTGGACCCAGTAACTTGGCCAGCATGGATAGTATCATGTTCTTGAATGCCATTTTTTTTTTTTTTTTTTTTTTTTGGGAGAGAACATTAAAAAGAGAGAAAATAAAAAAGATTAGATTAGATTATCATTGGATGAGTTCATTAATTGTTGGTATTTGTGGTGGGATTAAGAATGTTAAAGGATTTTAAAGTGAAGGGATGTTTGTGTTCATGTTTTGTAGTATTTTATGGCAAGTGATGGGTCACATTTGTTTGTTTCAGGCAATTTGCGTGGTTTGCAAGGGAGATGCTTGGTGGTTAGAGAGAGAGTTTCATAAGGTAATCTTTTAATTTGTTGTAGTTGGAGGAGGAAGCTTAAGGTTTTAGTAATTCTTGGAAAATAGCAGTTAAATTGCTAATTACTCATTGATATATGAAAGATGATTTAGTTTTCTATGTTATTTTATTTACAAATTGAATCATCAAGTCCCAATGAAAAATTTCAACAGGCAATATATTCCAACATAATTTTAATGGTAATTACAATGAATATTTCAATGTTATTAAATTCATTTCAACGAAATATTCCGTTAGAATTGGTTTTCTGTTGCAATTTTTGTTAGAATTTGAATGGTTGGTATTAGTGGTGGATAAAACAATTTCAAAAATTCCTACAACAATAAACTATTTGAAAAAGGTATTGTTGGAATTATTACATTCCAAGAGAAATTTAATTCCAATTGAAGATTTTAGTGTTTACCTTCATTGGAACACAATTGAAAATTTTTCAAGGAAAGTTATAAAATTGAAATATCCGTACAAATTTCTTGGAATATTTATTTATTGAATTTTCTGTTGTAATTCGATATTTTAGATTAATGAAGAGGTGTTTATTTTATCTTGGTTTAATCTCTATAATCTTTAAAAACAAAATCCGGGATACAGGTGTATTCTAGCATACCACATAGGTACAAATTATCTTTAACTGGAGTATTTGATCAAGATAAAAAAAAGTGTCATTTTATTTTGTTTTACTATTTATAAATAAAATTGACACATCCCACTTGGATTTATATATATACGCGACCTTGACATGGCAGCTTCAAACCAATTGTTTCTTGTTGCACCAAAAGGCCTTTTCATGTATATATAGTAACTACTACCAAGTAACAATCATGGGACAACATTTCTTTTTCAGACAAAACCATAACATATATTCCTATAAATAAATCTTCTCCTCTCAAAATAATACATTGCATAATTACAATAACGTTAAAAACCCTAATTTTCTAGCCTAACGTGCCTTCAACGAGCCCAATCTCGGTTAATTTATCAAAGTAGTCGAGCTGAGTCAAACTTACAAATGACTTTTATCGTGTAAGCGCTCTATTTGTACAACAATGTCGATTTTTTTAGGCCATAACTTTGCAAATAAATTTGTAGCAAAAAAATTATAGGGCCCAAGCCCAAGAGCGACTTAGACCGTTCAAGTTCAACCCATAGGTCAATTCGCAAAGGACCAAGGCTAAGCCCGAGTGAGTAGCCGGCGGGTTATCCTCATTTAAAAGATAGAATTCTTGACACTTCCAATCCACAACCAATGTATACGTGTTTATTAATGACTAAGTTTAATCCTTTATTTCTGTCATCGAAAATAAATTTTGAGAAAATAAATATATCAAGAGTATCTACTAGGAGCATTAGAATTTTTCTACATAACTTAATTCAACCCGAATTAAATATTTAGCCATAAAATATCAATATTGGGTCATACTCAATTTTATTTAACTGATTTTCTAACAATATATACGTTTATTTACAAAATTAAATATGTATAGATAGTACATGATTCCTAAATTAGATCAGAAATGCGTCTCACCTTGGTCAAAAAAATTCAAAAATCACAAATTGGTGGATTTAACCTTAATTCATCAATGCACCTGAGAACAACTCATTCATAAAACCTAAAACCTGCAACATATAAGCTAATGTCAAAAGGCATTTGTAGTTAAGCTGAACTTGAAAAGGGATTTATCTAATGTATCTATACCTTCTTAAAACTGTTGTATCTGCTGATTCCAGTTTCGGACTGTATTTGCCTGATTACATTATGATGGCAAATGACGACACATTTATTAGAGTCCGATGCGATTATCGACAAACTTAAGAATACAGAAGAGAAGAAGTGAAAATCGTGTCGACTGGATGAATAGTCATAACTCAGCTTTCTTTACTTATGCTTTCCAAATACTTTGGATGAAAAAAATAAAATAAAATAAAATAAATAAAAAAAATAAAAAATAAAAAAATCTCCAAGCAAAATATCAAATAGTAAAAAAGCATTTTACACAGATACAAAAACCTCATTTTACTCGACATCAATCGCAATCCTGCTCTGTCGCAAGGAATACAAAACCCTTTGCAACACAACATCTTCGTAAAACTTTCTCGTCCGAAACAATAATCCCAAGCCAACAAGAAAACCGCCGAAAGTAACAGCTGCCATGATGAAAAACGATGGCATGAAACAACGAGTCCCAATACACATCTCTTCATATTCCGGCACTTCCTTGTCATATATATAACCCACAACCTTAACCGAAAGAATATACGACGCAATAGGACCTGCAATCGTGATCGTGTTAAATATTGTGCCGAGATGAACTTTCCCAAATAACTCGGAGGCAATTGTCGGCATTAACGACCATTGGGAACCGTAACAGACCCCAACAAGAACCGAACCAGCATAAAGAGAGTTAGGAAAACCGAGACCGATCATGACATGGCCAATGCACATAGCTGCTAAAGTAATTACGATAAACAGAGGTCTCGGACAACCTTTGACATGCAAGAAGTAGTCAGAGATAAAGCCGGCTCCAAAACGGCCAAGAAAATTCCAAATGCTCCATAGAGAAACTAAAGTGTTAATCTCTAGGCTTGTGTAGCCAAGAGATTCTCCTATCTGGCTTAAATTATTCACTGTGGCAAGCCCTGAGCCAAAAGCACAAGCCGTGGTAAAGAATAAAAACCAGAAATTTACGGTTTGCATTGCTTGCAGTAGATTTAAGTTATTCACGTCCCTTGTCTGGTCCGTACCATCTGGAATTTCATGATATTCACTGAGATCGAGCCTAGCATTCGAGATTACATCAATATTTCTCTCATCTGAAATTTGATTCTGCTCGAGCAGGGATTTCACAGCCCTATATGATTTATCACGTTGGGCTCTAATAGCAACGAAAATAGGCGAAAGTAGTAAGAGGAGCATGAGTATAACAAACGTAATAACACGAATGGACAATTTTAACTTGAAGATGTTTTGGATTATTATAACAGCTGTGAGATAGGCAGCTAAAGCAACGGCCATGGATGAGAAAGCATTTAGATGCCTTTTTTCATCATCCTCGTTCGTTTTATAGATTCTCACGAACCCCATCAGTATAAGAGATGTGACTGTGGGAAGCAAAGCCAGTAGCAGTAAGTATGAACTTGGCTTGTTCTTGAAGATTGTTTGGTACACTTGTATTAGTATGGCTCCACTCAGACCAAGAAACCCCTGTAAAAAGATTGTAAAAAGATAAACATGTTAAAGCATACACCAAATCCATAAAAAAGTGAAGTATTTACTGCAAACAGCAAAAAAAAGAGATCTTGCACCCTAATGTAATAAAAAAAAAAAAATTGAATTTAATTTCATAAACAGAGAGATTTGAATCACCCATAAACAGGAAAAAATGTGCCCAGATGTCAAGTCATCCAAAACTATGAAATGGCTCACAAAACAATCATATACACTAAACCCGTCGATTTGAATCACGACAAATTTAATCCATAATTCAAAAAGGCTATAACTTTTTTTTTTTTTTTTTGTAATAATTTTCTTGACAAACCTTCATAATCCCAACAATGGTGCCACTATAACTAGGAAAATTATGCACTCCGGTCACCACATTAGCCGTGTTGAAGAAGGTCATGGCGTGCGCCGCCAGCAGCATGTACAGGCACATGACCGGCGGCGGCGGCTTTGGGAGAGCCCCTGTCACCGTCAGCCACATGAGGAAGTAGCCGGCGAAGCACTGGACCGCCCCGGCCAGCAGCACGACCCACGGGCCGGCGACGGCGGCGGAGGAGGAGTAGAGGAGGCCGGAGAGGATGCCGACGTTGGCGCCGAGGTCCTTGAAGACGGATATGGTGTCGAGGGTGGACTGGTCGTAGCCCTGGCTGGATTTCAAGACGGAGGAGTAGATGCTGAAGGTGTAGAGGGAGCCGGCGGCGGATTGGATCCATATGCCGGCGGCCGTGGCGACCCATTTGTTCTTGATTAGGGATTTTCGGCTCGGATTGTAATCGACGTCCATCGTTCGATTTGGGGGAAATTTTGGTTTGTTTGGGGTTTGACTTTGGAGAAATTAATGTAACAGGATTATCTGTTTCTGAAGATGACTGTAGGATAATTACAGCTGACGGTGACAGGTTCATATGTTGTGTTGTAACTTTGTAACCATCATCATTTTACTCACCAGTTCTTATGTGAAAGGACTAAACTCTAGGGGTTGGGTTGATCTCTCTCTTGTTAAAAAAATATATATTGATATTGTGAAATGTTAGTTTATAGTACTATTTTTTTAGAGTATAATATATTAGTGCCGATAGTAATTTTTTTTAAAAAAAATATTACATGTCAGCATATTTATTAGTGTCGATGGTAAAAAAAATTGATTATTGCAAGGGTGTCACCGATTCAATTTTTTTTTTACACAATTTTTTTCATTGGTTCTGGATAGTATTATTTGAAAATCCATCAATTTTGTGTGAGGTTGTCTAACTATTGGCTGAGTTGACTCATCAAACATTTTATAATAACAATGCACACATATATTGTGAAATGTCAAAGTTTTGTTTATATTGCTTGTCGAGAGAACGTTATTTAAATTTAAAAGTATCCATATTTGTTGAAAATATATAACTGACCGTTAGATCTACATATAAAAGTCACAGTTTATTCATTATCCTGTGTAACATAAAGACTCCAAAATACGATATCCTCAAAATACTTAGACATCATTGTGTCAAATACCAAATGTATGAATAGCATTATTCAAATCAACAAAAAAACAAAAAAAAAATGTGAATTTGTGCCTCAGCAGCTGGTAATTAGAAAAATGAAAGTGACAAGAGGAAGCTTTTATCCATATTATTATTATTATTAATAGCAGCAGTTCTTCTTCTTTCTTTAATTTGTTTATTTATTTATTTATTTATTTTTTTGCAAGGAATTGGGAGGGGAACTTCTTTTAACAAAATATGCCAAGTTTCATGATCACAAAAGCCAATTAAAAAACGAGGGCAAGCTCAGTTAGCACAAACATTACCACATACACAACAAATGTGAGTGATTTTCAGTTTCCAGAGAGTGCAAGATGATTCCCACCAGTTTCATGTTTCTCTAGAAAAGCAGCACTATTACACAGAAACCTAGTTAAACATAAACCAAGAATCCCAACATCTACACATAAGTCATCAACAAGTTTGGCTACAACAAAATTCTCCATAATGTATCAAAATCCTGCCATCAACAAGTTTGGCTACTATAAAATTCTCCATAATGTATCAAAATCCTGCTACATTGACATTAAGGTACTAAAACAGACGATAATTATAGACGTGCGTGTAGCTTAATAATCCCTTGTTTGCTTCCCCTCATGCCTCGCTAGCTCCACCTGTGCAAATTCAGGGACAAGTGGTATATTTCAGTCGAATAGCCTTCGGCTACACAGCAACTGCAAATATTCTTTTACATGCTTATAGAAAATTCATATTTTAACCATACCGTGCACATTTTTTCTAATTTCCAGTTCCAAGAAATGAGTTAATACACCAAAGCACACTTTATATTTTTCAAATATTAAGCTAATGAACAACCCATAAATTCATCATCAAATATAACGTATTCGATAACATTGTATACTAGCAGATTAAAAAAAAAATGAGAATAAAGAAAGCGTAAAACTACAAAGACTTTGCACTACTAAGAATCTGCCTGGGCATAACTTCAAGGCCAAGTTATGTGTTTATCTTTATCCTAAATCTAATTACTGACTTATTATGTGTCCAATTCAGTGCAATTGCTTCACATGTTAACCCAAATTAATCAAGACAAGGAATAGATGCTCCTCTCCCAACACATACCCAAAATTCTGAGTATTTGTTCGTCAAATAACATGGTTGAAAAACAGAGCAAGCAAAATATTACCTCAAATTCATTCTTTAGATGATCAAGTTCCTTATCCAGATCATTGATAGCCTGATTATATGCCTGCATCGGAGAAGACTGGCTTGTCGTGTGGATCTGCAAATTCCCATCAAACAAAATTATACCCAACGTAAAATAAAACCAGCCAGAGTCATCCAGCAACGGCAATGCAGAAATTAGGAGCAATTATCTAGGAATTGACAGAAGTATACACAAAACAATTCATTTTTGTAACTCAAAGGTTCAAACAAAGAAACGAAATTTTAGCTTCAAATCAGGTTATAGAATCTAACCCGATAATCCCGACATTAAACTACACACCTAACACCTAGAAAGGTACAAAGATTTAGCACTTGCCGGATGTTTGAATAAGAAACTGCACAAATTTTTATTTCAACCGAAGTCACTCCATTGTACTCTCAATGTTATTGCCTTGGCTGGTATTAGTAAATATCTTAACACAGATTTACTCCGTGTTTACACTAGTCTCGCACAGTCTATACCATTAAGAATTAACACTTACGACTATGCAAAATTTGTTGATTGCGCCCATAAAGCATGCCACTGTCAACATATTCCCAATTAAGAATATTAGAGAATTAATGGACAGATAAATACGCAAAAACAAATACACACCCTAAGGAGTATTTTGTACTGAAGTGGGTGAGGCAACTTGTATCCAGCAAACAGTACATTCTCATCACTGTGCAGCTGCCTGTTTTCATTACACATAAAAGATTACGTCTTGCACAAAGCAAAACAGAAATACTCAAACCAAAAATATAAAAAAAAATAGAATAAAAGAAGATGCTGAATAATTATACATGCGTAGAATGTTGCCGATGGTGTGGTCCTCACGCTCGACTGTAAAAGAAGCCGCATTGATGATCTTCGTGTCCCTCTCGTACGACACTCTGTTAATCAATCGAATCACCATCACCAAGAAGTCAGAAAACGAAACAGCATCACACACACACACACACACATATATATATATAGAGAGAGAGAGAGAGAGTACTTAGAGACACCCTCAGGGACTACAAATCTCTCATAACGATCGGGGGCATTCATCTTTTTCTCGTTTCTGCAGCTCTGAATCGAAGGAAGGTTTCAGTTTAGCTCAAAGAAAAAAGCCACATGAACACAACTAAGACAACTAATCGAACAAAACTACAGAACATGAAAAATAAAAAGGACGAAAAACCAGGTAAAATACGAAAACAATAGCAATAGCTAGCAGAACCAATCACGCATTGTGCGAAATGTCGATATACATAATCTAGGGTTTGTAAAAGATAATTTTTCTTTCGTTTAGTACCTTCTAAATCGGAGGGCCGAGTGGAGGCTGGTCGGCCAGTTGACGGCGGAATTCGGCGGCCGGGGAACGCAGAGATTGTAGAAAATACAGCAATCGAGTGAAGAAGAGAACAAGACCGACGCCAAAGTGGCTCATGAACTCGACAAGGTGAATGAGTGGGCTTTCAAGGTTGGGTTGGGCTGATATAATCAACATTTCACCTATGTTTGGGCCGAGTCCACTTTTCAGATTTAGTAGTGGTAGAATTGTTGAGAAAAAATTGAAATTGTAGTCCACTAATTTTAGTTGTTTTTTATTTTTAATTATTATTTTTTTTATATATATATTGTAATTGTATACATTCATTTTCATTTTGATTCAGTTTAATTTTCTAAAGTTATGCAGTACATACATTTGCTTATAGCTGAATATTATACTTCGTATAAACGAAAATGTATAAAAGAAATGTGACAAACATATGTAACTGTTGATAAGATCACATATTATGAACATTCCTACTCTCGAGACTCTGAAAACTCGACCAAATTCAACCTCATAAAGTGTCGTGTCGTTGTGAAGGAATAATCTATTTGTGTGACTCAAGATAGTTTATTCCGTGCACAATTTGTGTGACTGGTTTTGTAAAACGTCATTGTTTTTTTTTTTTCGAATTTTTAAATGTCATTGTTACTTGACAGCATATTGATAAATTCAATGACTAATTCTAAAGATGTGGTCACTAGCTAGCCTCATTGTCTCATATATATAGTACATATACTTCATTCGCCAAAAAATCCATTTTTGTTCAATTATAATATAGTTCTCTTTTTAGAACATATATGCTATTGACACATATCAAACTTAGTACATTAATTTATCAAAAAACATCAAAAAGTACACACTAATCACAAAGGGCAAGTTAACGGCATAATTTCTCAAATTTATCACAGGCTCGTCGCACGCTGATTATAGACCGAATATTGAGTTAGTGCATATAATTTTGAACAGAAAACTAATTGCGCAAACGAATTCGATTTGGCCGGATTTTTATGTCTATAACTGTCTCGATTTGATGAAAAGAATCCAATTGTGAGTCAACCACTTGAAACCGGAACAACGACAACATTAGACCGCAACAGAAATAGCGAATTTTATCTTGTCCCTCGTAATTAATGTACTTTTATATACCAAGTTTGATTCTACGAATATAGCATACCAATTTTCGAAAAAAGTTGGAGTAAGACTGTAAGAATAAAATTTTACCTACTTTTTACTTGTTCACGTATCAATATTGAACAGCATCTGTTACAGCGACGATTGATAATCCTGGAGGAAAAATTGGGAAAAGGACATAAGAAATTAGTTAAAGGAAAAACAAAAGTTTTGCTATTCTTGGGCAGACATCTCCAAAATTCAAAATTTCACATCATAAGGTACGTCTCGCAAATGTTATTGGGATAGGACTCACTTCATTTTTAATTTTTATTACGTCTTTGACAATTTAAGAAGTTGCTATCATAACTTTATTTGTGATTTTTATTTTGGCAAAGGGGTCCAGTCTTTGACATGTTTTTAATTAAGGCCATGTTTTTATCCAGTCCACCTAAAAACAAGTTGGCCCTTGGAAGCAAGCTAGGTGATGGAATTTAAGGCCATCTCTTTTATCCATTTTAGCCTCCATTTAATTTTCAAATAAATGAGAGTGAATATAATATATTATGATTCCTATTTGAATTTTGCAAGATTTTTCAACTTGGTGGCTGCCTGGATGTGCTTCCATGCAATTTTAGTCCGCTAAATATTTCTTTTTTTCTTTTTTTCTTTTTGTCCATGATTGTATTTCGTATTTTATATCCAATGATCTTCTTGATTTTGTCATATGATATTTCTTGGGGTCGATATAGCAATTTGTCGTCAAAGTAACTAGGTAAATCTCAAGTTGCTGACCTTATTCGTTGGCATCATATCGGAGATCCAACATTTTTTTTTTCAAACCTTACATTTACATAAAGATATTTCATAAAATGTCAAAATGATTTTGTCAAATGATCTTCGTTGTTCTTTGTTCGTTAATAGAGTTAGCTATTAGCTACTTCTTATCAAACAAGGTTTATGTCGACCTAATAATTAGATTAGCATACCACATGACAAACTGCTAATTGAATTAGTTAGTCAAACAAACTAATACAATTGGTTCTTCGTTAAAATAGTCAGCTATTAACTATTTCTTATCAAACAAGTCCCATGTCGAATTAATAGCTAGATTAACACACCACATCAAATCGCTAATTGAATTCGTTAGTCAAACGAACTAATACAGCTCTTGTTCGTTAATACAGTCAGCTATTAGCTAGTTCTTATCAAACAAGACCTATGTCGACCTAATCGTTTGATTGGCATACACATGACAAACCCCTAATTGAATTCGTGACTCGTCGGTCAAGCCAACTAATACAATTCGTTGTTCGTTAAAACAGTCAGCTATTAGCTACTTCTTACAAAACAAGAGACCTATGTCAACCTAATAGTTAGATAGGCATACCACATGAAAAACCGTTAATTGAATTCATTAGTCAAACCAATTAATACAATTCGTTGTTCGTTAATACAATCAGCTATTAACTACTTCTTATCAAAGAAGACCAATGTCAACCTGATATATAGTTAGATGGACATACCACACGATACACCCATAATTGAATTCATTAGTCAAACCAACCAATACAATTCATTGTTTGTTTGCAGTCATCTATTAGTTATTTCTTACCAAACAAGGGTTAGACCTAATAGTTAGATCGACATACCACATTAACATATTTTTAATTGAATTCGTTAGTCAAACGAACTGATACAATTCATTGTTCATTTACAATCATCTATTAGCTATTTCTTATCAAATAAGGATCGACCTAATAGTTAGATAGGCATACGACATGACAAACCCCTAATTAAATTAGCTAGTCAAACCAACCAATACAATCTATTAATTATTTCTTATAAAACAAGGGTCGACCTAATAATTAGATTTTAACATACCACATGACAAATTGTTAATTGAATTAGTTAGTCACATCAACTAATACAATTCGTTGTTCATTTACAATCTACTTCTTATCAAACAAGACTTGATAGTTAGATTAACATACCACATGATAAACCATGAATTGAAAGTAATCAAATCAGTTAATACAATTCGTATTTGTCTACTTCTTAGTTCTTATCCAACAAAGACCTCAACCAACCATTTCTAATAAAGTTTTGTAACACCATACCACAAACAAAACCCACTCATATACTCTATTTGGCCCACGCGTGTCCATGACACCAACAGCAATGAACATAGACACAAATTAGATCCCAAAAAACGCACAAAAATTAAAAAGAAGGCAAATAAAACCAGACACAAAAACAAAAATGGAGGCCGGAAAATGGATAGCCACGGCGGCGAGCATTTGGATCCAGTGCAGCTGCGGCGCGTCGTACGCCTTCGGAATCTACTCGGCCCTCCTCAAATCCAGCCAGGGTTACGACCAGTCCACCCTCGACACCGTCTCCGTCTTCAAGGACATCGGCGCCAACGCCGGCGTCCTATCCGGCCTCCTCTACTCCGCCGCCCCACGCCGCCCGTGGATCGTCCTCGCCGCCGGCGCCGCCCAGTGCCTCGCCGGATACTCCTTCCTGTGGCTCGCCGTCACCGGCGCCGTACCGCGACCGCACGTGGCGGCCACGTGCCTGTTCATGTTCCTCGCGGCCCACGCGCAGACGTTCTTCAACACCGCGAATGTCGTCACGGCCGTGCGGAATTTCCCCGGCTACAGCGGCACCATCGTCGGGATTATGAAGGTTGGGGCTTTAATTTTGCAAATTTGCTTTTGCTGTATTTACGGAAGTGATTTTGCTAAATATATGATGCTAAAAAATTTGTGATCATTTGATAAAATTTGGTTGTTTTGTGCTTATAATTTAACATATATTGTCTCCACATAATAATTGTGTTTATTTATTATACTCCCTCTGTTTTGTTTTAAATGTCGTTGTAGGGTGTCAACTTTTTTGCAAATTAATTGTCGTTGGAAATATTATATTCATTCTTACATCTTTATTCTCTTTAACAAACATTATCTCTTATCATTATCTTTAAAAACCACCCATTAATAAATCAAAAACTAAATTTAATAAGATTAAAAAATAAGATTGTTACACAACCCATTAAAATCGTAATTTAGAAGTTTTAAATTAAAACGACATTTAATAAGAAACGGAGGGAGTAT
>BKCP01010514.1:3721823-3740132 GCA_008636005.1 Striga asiatica | reverse complement strand
CGATTGAGATTGGGTTTTTTGAGTTGGATCCATATCCAATAACACCCTATAAGTTGCGGAAAGTTATTAGTCCGAAATTGGCGCTTATTTCAGTTTTGTATTTACGTGGCAAAATCGATATGAAAAATACTTCCATGAGTAGCTAGCTAGCCACCATTTATGTTTACAACATGGCAAATGAAAATTTGGCGGAACAAGACCTTCATTATCGTTGAAATTATGAACTTGTGTATTATGATGACTCGTAACATTCGTTAATTTGTTGTGGCCTTGTCCTTACAGGCAACTTATACGTGGGTTCAGTTTTAGTCGGTGTTTGTTACGGTTCACAATGGTCGTTAATGCCCACCATAACTAGCGAGATATTTGGAATTTCGCATATGGGGACTATATTCAACACCATTGCAATTGCGAGCCCTTTGGGATCGTATCTACTGTCTGTGAGGGTAATAGGGTATATTTACGACAGACGAGAATCGGGCACGGATGGCTCTTGCAGTGGCACTCATTGCTTCATGTTGTCCTTTTTCATAATGGCTTGTGTTAGTTTTGTGGGGTTCTTGGTGGCTTTGGGTTTACTGGTTAAGACAAGGGGAGTTTATGCTAGGATTATACAGAGAAGGATGTGGAGTTGAGAATATGCCCAGATGAACTCAAGTGTAAAGGAGATTTTGTTCGATTTTTTTTTTTTTTTCTTTTTTCCCTGAGATTTTGATAGTACATGTAGCCATAATAAAGTATATTATATTGAATTATCCTTTTCATGTAATTATATACCCAAATGTGTGTACCCAAAAATTTATGTGTAGCAGCACCTTCAATGGTTTTCGAACAGGTGATTTACTTTAATTGTATTTCTCATTTTGTATTCATGCTGTAAGATACCATTGACTTGTTTGTTATTTTGTTTGATTTGTAATTAATTTGCTTGAATATTCAGTCTCCTTGATATTATGAGGCAGTGAAAGATTATTTAACACTGGACAATGGACACTGCAATTTGGTTCGATGTCAATTATAACAGTTGACAAGGAAACATTGTCCTGGCTTTATTTTTCAGTAAATTAATACTTTTTTTTTTCAACAAAGAAATTCATTAACTCAATATAGCAGTAAATTAATACTCACCAGGGAAAAACATACCTCATTTGGTACAAACATTATAAACTTTCCCTGCCTCAATCTTTTCCTTTCTGGAACAATCTTTTAGAATGAGTTGTCAGTTTCAAAGAGCAAGGAGAAAAACCCAAATATTCCTTGTTCTGGGCATATAAATATGATCTCATGTCCTTAATTGACACTAGAGTAACGCTAAAACATGATGCTGCACTTTTCAATTCATACTCATAATATGTTGATTCATTTGGCCAATCAACACATAATAAGCAAAACATTCTCAATATGTATGATTCATTTGGACCAGCAATTTTCCGTCATTATCATGGCAATACCAACAGTGTCATACAGAAGATTCCCTCCTAAGAAGTTCCCCATAAACTATGGGTAAAAAAGGACTCAACGCTCGGCATCTAATCTGTACATAATTTGTATTTTTACCCAAGTTCGTAGCAGTCATTGATAATCAACCAGCAAATTCTTATTACTATCTTCAGCCAAAACTGGATATGAGAAGATTTAATCACATAATTAGACGGCCAGCTACAAAATAATGGCACGCACATCAGTACCTTGGTATCATGAGCATCAAACCTTAACTCTCACGATCTCCCAAAAAAATTGTCGAAAGTTCCTTCTCATAGCTTCATAAAATCCGTTCCCATTTTTTTCTCCACTCTGACAAAATTGGGTGTTGTATTAACATTGTAGTTTTTTCAAGTTGAGCTAGCTCAAAAGCGTTATAATAAGTGCAGCTTGGTATGTCTTGTCAGGTCAAACACTGAATACGGCCAGCTCCATGTCTTGTAAGTAACATTTGAATGTCCATAGTAAGTACTAATTTACAGCTTCAAATAAGAGGACTTGGGGTTGCAAATGTCCTTTTCCACACATTATAAGAACATCATTCCAGCCACCAATTACCTAGAGATGATAGAGAAGTTTGCGTATAAGCTCAAGAATATGACATTTTTTTAAGTATATAAAGTATTCCTGAGGTTAAGCCTAATTACAAAGGAAACCAAAAAAAAAAAAATGTTCATGTTGTATATGTCAAGTTACTGAATAAACACCCCTTGTTGGGAGTGCAATACTGCAACTTGTAAAACAGAATACATCGGGGGAATATTGATAATTTCCAAATACAGATTGTATTTCTGTAATTTGACTGAACCCCAGAATAATTATTGTATCAACACAAATGCACACAAATTCCAGCCAAGGTTTAGAGCATGGTTACCTTCACAGTTTGGTCATCATACATAATCCACTGTTCATGATCGTGACTGTAGGCAAAACAGTGATAGTGTTGTCCATAATAGCAAACCTAAAACGAGACCAAAAATAAAATTAAAAAATTTGAGAAGATCGTTAGTCAGTGGAATAGTGTTCTTTTCTCTTGATTCACTTCTTTGCATTGTTTTTTGTGGCCAATTAGCCTTCGTTTGTAATTACCTTTTTAGAGCTAATTATATTCATCATTTCAGACAAAAAATAAAAAATAAAAAAATAAATCTGATTTTAGTTTTTCATAGGTCAAGCATGGTACCAATTTTCATCATCCAAAACATTCCTCTTTAAAATAACAGGGAAGCGACATTGCAAAGATTCACAATGTACCACAGCAAAGCTCACTCTCACAAATGATTATAAGGAATAATGTAAACAACAAAAATCTTTCACGCTGAAAAGAATTTAGAGAAGCATACCACTGAAACCAGACGGTGTCTACTCTGGGGATCAAGACCACGATAAAGGACACTGATATCTATCTCAGTGGACAAGGCTGCTAATGTCGCCATTATATCATCAACATTCTCGGAAGTATTCTGCCAACCCAGGACTACAAGAAACAGGGAAGAAATTCATTTGTAACAAAACAGAGTGCCAACTGATCGGTACAAGACCACAATAAGAATTTACAAAGAGAATGTGAAAAAAAAAAATGATATATNAAAAAGAAAGAGATACAACAAGAGTACTAGTCGTATAAGAAACAAATCACCTGTTGTGAAAACGTGTGGTGGCGAGGAGAGAATATGATGGATATAGTTGAGCTTCCCGCAGCCGCTAACCTCAGGATCACAAGCTAATTGATGATTCATCTCAACCAGGTTCAAAACTTCATCAAATGAGCTATCTGGGCACATAACCTAAAATGCAAAATAAGAATTTCAATACTGACAATGCAATGATTATAATTTGGTCACACATTGATTCTTCTACCAGCCAATCTCCTCCAGCCACAACAGCACTACAATCACAGATAATATGAAGGGATACTAACAAAGTTGCCCAGGGTTTCGGCCTAATTATTGAAAAAAAAAAAACACTTAACAGTTATCTTCTAATATAACAAATACCCACACACTCTTGAGGTCATATCTACCTATTCTAAGGGATACAATCTTTAAAAGCTAAATATATGTCAATAGGTACTTATAATTCTGAAAGAAACCTGATATTAGTATTAGGCTAAACCTCAAGGTAGTATTTGTAATAAACCTTAATTTAAGACTAAAAAAAAGCATGCCTTCATTGTTCTGACAGCACTGGCATTGATATTATGAAAGAAAGATGTGTATTTCAGGTGTCTGGACTCCAAGCCACAGTTGTAACAGTTCATTCTCTCAAATATATCCATTCCAAAAATTGAGTGTGCAATGCAAGAAGCATTTGTGCAGTCCCAGGAACCAGTACAGCTAGTATCTACTAATCTCGTATCAGTCACTACAGATGCAGGAGTAAATGATCGATGAAGACAGCTAAATATTACACCCAGCACTTCCGAAGCATCATTCATCTGACCCTGCACGGTTGCACACATCATTGTGCCCAGTAAATTCCTTGAGATCTTACCACTGAGAAGAATTACTCAGATAAACAAAACAACAAATGCTGCAGTCGTGAGATTTACCTTCTGGAAGAAATTACTATCAGGGTACAAATTGCTTAAAGCAACTCTAAGAGAGGTTGGGGCAACAGGTTCTCTTCTATTATCTTTGGATACCATACCCAGAGCATTGAAGATGTCATACAAAGCACATGTAACACAAGGATCACCAACATGAACGTGTTCTGATGACGACCTTCGCAAAAAATCATCTCGGAATCGTCTTAGGTGCCACAAGGACTGTATTCAAAGGATAACAAAAAAAGAACAAGTGTTCTCAGGCTAAATGAATATTGTACATTGAACACAAAAATTGGTGGAGGACAAGAATATTCAACAAGATATAGAGAATAAAAGACTCCTAAAACAAACCTGTATTACAACATTGAGAAAGCAATTATATTCACCAACTTCATTCATAAGCCCTGTTCCATAATCATCCATACCATTATCTGTCACAGCTTGATCACGTGAAACACTAGAGTCACTGGTTTCTGGAAGCTCCTTTTGTGGAGCTGCTGCTGAAGTTGATTTTAAAGGTAAATTTCCACGTGACTGAAATGCATCTGAAACAAATATATTCAAGACATAAGTGAAAATGCCACATAGAGCAGACAAGGTTTCTCCACTCAGTTTTAACACTGCAAATTTGTGTTGCTAAAGGAGCACATAAACGTTAATATAACAAAAGCAAAATCTTTGGTAGCTTTGTGGCTTTTCCAAACCTTCAACATCCAACACAGCTATTCAAAGGTCAAGGATCTTCGTCAGAAATTTATGGAATAATGAGGACTATGGTATGCATAAAGTTAAAACTGAATATGAACTAGAATTAGTCTATTGCGATCAGTATAAAGACACTCATCTCAGGACCCCCACCAGAAATGCTGCCTTCCCAAAGTCATTAGCAAGTTAGCCTAGATCAGCTATGTTAGAAGTTTATGTTTGTCCCACATCGATTAGCTATTAGGCTGTTATTGTGTATAAGTCTATCAGGCAGCAAACACTTTGACCTAGCTTCTGAGGATGAGTTCTCCCCAAGCCCACTTATCAAGCCAGTAGTTTGTACTACGTATCATACATTCACCCACCACAATCAGTAGTTTGTAAAATACACAATCAATTCAACAGAACTGTGGCAACACTATAAACTACAAGCAAACCAAGATGAGAAAAAATAAGGTGCATATGAATCAACAGGAATATTACAAGTCTTGTTGTAGAGACTATAAGGTGCATCCATACATAACTAATAACTTCCACGTGCTGATGCAAGTAATATCATTGCAGGAAAGGATAAGAAAAACTTAAGCTTCTACAAGTAATTAAGTAGCAGCCATGAGAACATTCAATTATAGCAAAACACTAGTTTTCTATTCCTCGCATCAGAGCTCTTGAACAGAAAACAAATATATTATATACCGGGGTAATCAAGTCAAGAGTAGGTTCACCATAAAGTCACAAACAAAAGAAGACAAGGAAAAAGGAAAAGATGAAACGTACCGAGGCTTTGTTGTACAGCTTTCTGTAGATCAGCTTGAAACCTCTCTTCATCGTCGTCCTCAGCCTGGAGTTGTCTCAATGTCTTTCCTCCAATATCTATACGATGAAAGTATCAACCTTAATATCTGTTAAAATTCAAACAAGCTACAAAAAGCATAAGGTAAAAATAAATATCTTACAGAAAGGGGAACCTGATACAAACAAAGTCGTAATAACAGCAGAACTTAACTTTTTTTTAAATGGTGAAGGTGCATGCTAACGCACACTCAACTAGAACACATATTGTGTTTAAATCCTAGAGCAGTTCAAGAAGGTTGCAAGGAATTGAAGGATTTGGGGGTAACAAGAATGTAATCAGATACTAACAAGTAAAAATCAATGTCAAATCTTGCAGCACCAAGGTATTAACTGTCAGCTATTTTTATTGTCATCAAATGGTGGCTTTCTTCCCTAAGTCATTTGATATCTTTCTGCACCAGCAATTACAACAATAGTGATTCTTCAAAATAAATGATAATCAAAACCAAAAAGGAACAACCCACTCATGGTTTTGGTTCCTTCATCCTCATTCCTCAAGCTCGTTTATCTAAGCGGAAAGAACAAAAGATATGTATGTGTGTGAATATATATATATATATATATATATATATATATATATGGAGTGGACCCAACAAGGACCATTCTTAATATGAGTGCATGGGGATTAATCACAACCATCCATTTGAGCTAAATACAATGGATATAAAATGATTAGAGAAATGACATAATTTCATCCTTCTATATACGCATCCCTGAATACGTTAATGTGCATGAATCACCTTTCAAATGAGCAGTAACATAGTGGTTTAGAAATTAAATGCTTATTATACTTTTGCTTCTTAAAAGTAATCTAATCCCTATATTCTTGCAGGAAGTCCTTTCAGGTGGTCCAATCGACAAAGTAACGAAGGCTTACAATATTCAGAAATTCAAAAGTCCTGATCAGAAGGGACAATCATGGCCACTTTCCATAACAGAATGTATGTTAGGGCTGTTAATTATACAGGTTACAACTTTTCTCTAAAAGTTAAGCTTTCACAAAATTACCAACCTCCAGAGTTTCATTTCATCCCAAACGAAAAGGACGAGAAGGATATTACAGCCCCATAAATGTTACAAATCCAAAACTGATAAAGACTAGCCAAATCTGGACATAATCCAACTGAACCGCCATATAGGTGAACTCACTTTTGGCAAATAATGCAATCAGATTAGGAAACTCAAATACAACAATGTATCTCATGCAACAGATCTGTGACTTCCCAGAAGCATATTATTAATAAAATTATCCCAAGCCAATAACGAGATCAAAAACTATCATCATTCAAAACTTCCTATGATAAATGATCACAGAAGCAATTATGTATTTCTACTCAAACAATGGATTTACACAGCACGAGAAAATAAGAAATGACACTCAATATACGACTTTAATTAGAAATACATACCAACATAACCATTTGAATTTTGCCCAAATCTCGGCTGACCAGCATCACTATCTTCCTTTTCAGATGTCAGGGGAGGACATTTTCCATCACTTAATTTGGTGGTTAGACCCTTACTCCGTCTACCCCTCCTACTCATGCGCCGATCAGAAGACACAGCCCCTTCTTGTGAAATACCTCCAATTGGTAAGCCTGCAAGAGCAATTAAGTTTTTTGACTGAAATGGTAAATTTCACACTTCTGCTATATCAAGAAAAAATCCTACCACTTAGCAGCATAGCCCCATTTGTAGATATATCCAGCACACCTTCTGAAACATCAGCAAATCCATCCTTCTGGAGAAAAAAGAACCCCAGAGATAGTAAAGTTTTCAACATTTTAGATAAACAATATCAATTCCTCTTCCTCAAACAAAACTGAATACTTTTGGAGCTTGAAAGCAAGCCATTCTTTCAATGCTATAATAAATAGATCATGACAGAAGTTACACGTGATTGGAGAAAATAGATTACAGGCAATTATACCTTCCTGATTGTTGATAGGTCATTCACATCTTTGTCATCAGTGTAGGACTGCAAATGTGCATGAGACACCGCAACTGGTTCTGTTTGTACTTCAGCAGCTCTCGAGTATTTCTTATGCTGTTCAGCAAGATGCTTCTGTTTCGCCTCATTTTCTATCCGTCTTTGATATTCCAAAGTTTCTTCAAGCTTCCTCTCCTCAGCTTCAAGTTCAATTTTATGTTTGTATTCCTCTTCCTGTAGTCGTAAAGCATCATCAACCCCAGGATCAGCAAGTGCAGGAACCAGATCCTCTGCATCATAACCACTAGGAAACAATCTGGAGCAAGATACGTATTAAGCAGTGATGAGATTCAAAGCTAAGTATATCGGAGAAAATAAACTAGAACTCTAGCAGGATAGGCATGAACATGTGATATGAGGGAACAAGGTTTATACATCTCTTCAGATATTTGATTGGGCGGCTCATCAGACTGAGTAGCCTGCAGATGCAACAGAACCAGTATTGAGAACAATTAAGCAAATACCCAGCATCCCTTAACTTGAATATAGAAATTGCAACGTCTGGTTACAAGATTTAAACCTTTGAATCCTTGCTTTTCCGGCTCTCCCTGCTTTTCTTCTTATCCTTAGTCTTCTCGTGAGCATGTTTTGAATTATCAACTCCAGAACTGATGCCTTTCTTGGAATCCCGAGCAAGTTCAGCCAAAAATGCCTCCCTGGCGGCATCAGATTTTTCTCTGGCATCTTTCTCTGCCAGATCCTCCAGGCGTGCCTATAAAAAAAAAAAAAAATCAAGTCTCAATCATACCTGCAAAATGCAATGGTAATGTTGAGGACCTTTTGGGAGCAGGTGCTTCACCTTCCCAAGATACTCACCCGCATAAATGATTTTACTAGAGGGAGTAGGATGGTTCTAAAATCATGGGAAGAGGCAGGCTCAAGATCTACTTCTAACTGCTGCATCGCCACAAGTATCTGCAGTATTCTTGCTTCCATTTTGCTTATCTGAATCATCACTGGAAAATATAAGATGAAGACGCATACATAAAATGTAATAACAAAACTTCCAACTATATCGCCAAACCTCACTAGAAACTTGCTCTTTCTGTCTCTGTATTGAAACTTCTATGCAAGAGTCCACCTGATGCATATGGTCTTTATCTCTCCAATCATCATCCTCACCAGCTTCTAGGTCACAAAGATGAGAAGCAACATCATTGTATGTTTCCTCAAGGCCAAATTGGTTACCGTTTAGTGACTCTGCGTCCTTCAAAACATTTGTAATGGCATCTAACTCAAATCTATTGCTGAAAATGGTAACCTCGTTGTCGTTTTCGATAAGTTCTTCACGTCTTCTCCTGAGAACAGATTCATAACTGCAGCGGACCAAAATTGTAGCAAGTTCTCTTCTCTTTCCCTCTTCCATACAGAGATCCTCCACGGCCTGCAATGCCTCCTCATAACTCATGTGCTCACATTTTCTCTCACATAAGCCTTGCAGATGGTAAGACTCCTTCTCAAGCAACTGGAGAATCTCCAAACCCTGCTGAGCTTTCTCATCTTTCATCCTCATCCAGGATGCCAATTGTTCACCACTCGAGGGGCCTTTAAATATCCAGGACAATAATGCATCTGAATCAAGTATAACGCCATTCTCATAGTGCAAATGAGATGAAATTACTGCACTGGAAGAATTAATGGAATCATCAAAAGATAAAGGGGCCTTGCAGGGGAGAAAATGCTCATCAAGGACCAAATATGAATCGTCTTGACCAAAAAATAACTTCTCCGAGATCTCAATACCTCGTGCCCGAGTATTTGAATCTTCTCCAGCATTACTTTTACCAGAATATCTATTTAGTCCACAAGCATGTGAGATTTCCTGTAAAAAGTTCAGGATTTTCTTAAGCTCTGGGGCACCCAAGAAACAGATGCAGATAGGTGATTGTTCCAATTTGGAATGGAGCAGCTTTGAACCACAGGCAAGACTCTGCAGCTCCTCCACTGCAAAATTAATAACCTTGCTAAGGTGACTTGCTGCCAGATATTTGTTTTTAATAAGTGTCTGGAAAACGCTATGTATTCTGTCTAGAAGCTTGGCACGCTCAGGGTCATCAGACAAAGGCCAATTTTCATTTAGTAAATTTTCCTTACTGCTGCGATCTCCATCACAGTCCATCCACTCAACCCCTTCAAACTCCCTGCTGTCCTGGCCACTGCTGCCGAAGTTATCACCCGATCTTTTCTTTCTAGATGATAATTCCCATTCGTACTCACTGCAATATGAATCGAGAAAGCAATCTTTTGAATCATCCATGCTGTTTGTGGATTCCTCAAGGAAATCAGACTCCACTGATTTTTGCTGTCTCCCAACCATCCTAATTGCTTCATGCAGGTCTAGAGGTTTCCAAGAATAGTGTAGAAGCATCTCAGCCCATTCATCCTCCACACTTTGGGGCAAAATGAACTGCATTTTGGGCATCAAGCTGCTCATATGTTCCTGCCCAACGTGATGCATGAATGAAGTAGCATCAGCAAATTTCTCATTGCAACGACAGCACAACCAAAACTGCCACACTTTGTGCTTCTTCCCGAAAGATAAAGCCTCATTCAACACCTCACTCATTGACAACCCATCCTTCAATGAACTAAAATGCTCCTTCAGATCCGATATACTAAATCTCAGCATATCTTTCTTCACATCTACACTCACAGAGTTCCAATACGACCGAACCCAATCCCTCCTCTCATCTGATGTTACGATTTTCCTCGCATTCCCATACTTCTTTCTTTCTCCTGATCTCTGGCCTGACCCCATACCAGAATCCGGCCACCTACTATTGTTATTACCACTATCCTCATCATTGGCCAAGTGAGGGGACTCCGATTTCTGCTGCAGAAGACGAGCCGCAGCCACCCTAACCTCAATTTCCTTCCTCCGCTCCTCGGGCGTCTTGGCCACTTTCTTAATCTCATTCGGCCTCCTTGTCTGAACTAATCTCAACTCCATTGGGTCCTCAGTTACCCTCCCGATAGGAATCAACCGAAACTTCTCATCCCCATTGCCCAGATTCTTCATCCAAGTCGAGATGGAGGCGATGCTCGACCTCTGAATCAACGACCTGAGCTCACTCTGAACGTGGGCCACTCGAGCCTCGGCTGTCGAGATCTTCTGCTGATTCTCCTCTTGCAAGCTCTCCTTGGCAGGGTCCACAGGGTTCTCGATCCTCAAAGCCCTCTCGCACTCCTGCACCACCTCCTCGTACTCCTTCCCCTTGTTCGCAGCTTCGTACAGCAGATTGGCGTAGAAGTGCGCAAACTCGATTGAATTTGGGGACAGGCTGCTGGCCCTCCGGGCACTCTCCACAGCATTCCGAAGATGCCGCTGCTTCGCGTTCGGGTCGTCGATTATCGAGGCCATCTTCACGCAAACGGTTCCCTGAACACGGTGAATCAAAGCCAGGTGGGGAGAACTCTCGTGCTTCGTGCACAAATCCTTCATCAGCCTAAGGGCTTTGGTGTGGTTCCCGCGGCGCATAGCGTTGAGGGCACGCTCGCATTCGGTCTTCACCATGGCATAGGAAGAAGAAGAAGGGCTCCCGTTGCTGTTGGCGCATCCGTACCCGTCCGAATCAGCAGAATCCGATTTCGCGGGTTTTCTGGCCGAGGAAGGGTTTGGGGCGCTACCGTCGGCGGCTGCCGCATCCTCTGACGACGACGCCGCCGCTGTCTTGGAGCGAGGAGCGATGTTCCGCTTCTTGTGCCCCATATCGGATTTTCCCGATGCTACTTAATTGCATGCATAAACTCAAAAATTCATTGGAACACAACGCTTACCGCGCGCGTATGTACTGGCCGTATAAACGCCGGGGGAATACAGAAAAGCAGGCGGAGAGAGGGTGGCTTAGTCTGCAATCCGGGGAGGAAGACGATCGGAGTTTAGAGGAAATACAGAAGAAGCGTATGTACAGTGGAGATACGTATAGAAATGTGTGTATGTATATATGGATAGTGAATTTGGTGGGTGTGAGAGAGAGAGAGCACACCTAACAAGCGGGTTGATAGTGGGGAAATTGTTATGTGCAAAAAAAATTGTGAGTTTGTAGTTTTTGGGGGAAAGGGGAAAAGGGTTAGGAGAAGGATCTCTTTTTGTTAGAATAAGGACAAAAAAAATAGGGTGATTGATTTGGTGGGGCTTTTTTTTTAAATAAAAAAAAATATTTTTTTAATTTTATTTTTCTTAAATATATCACTTGTATAAAAATATACATATATTCTCTTAGAAATTATAATTGTCTAAGTATTAAGGTGTCCAAGTATTAAGGGGTGTTTTGATACAAATATGAATTTATTATTTATTAATGAGAGTTAATTTAAAAAATGTAACGTGATTAGTTGTTAGTAGATTTTGAATTTATATTAAAATAATATTTAAAATAAAATAATTAAAGTTAATTTGATATAAAAGTAAGAGATAGATGATGTGATGTGATAATTAGTTAAAGTTATGTAAATGGATGAATAGTGAATTAAAATTAATGTAATGTGTAAGAATGATTGATCAGTATTATTTAATCGTAGTGATAATATCGAGGATAATAAAATTTGGTTAAAATTGAATTACATTTTGAGTATAAATTGAGTTTTTTTTTAAACAAACACAACCTAACTTGTCTAATATTGATAGTTTGTAATGCCAACCCTTTTGAGTTCCGGTAGTTCTTACTTAACATTTAACTCGCGCATATTATATTCATAAGTATAGTTATTTTTATTACAAAGTGACACTTTGAAAAATAGTAGAAGTTTTGACATTTCATAATATGATTAAACATTTTTATTCAGAAGGTGTCTCGATTAAACCGTGTCACGCAATAATTTGTATTTGAGCTGATATCACTTGTTAGGACCTCTAACTCAAAACTCAATTCTCCAACAAGCCCAACATACAAGTTCAAATGGGGTTCCATTCTAAAACCAATTGGCAATAGAAGGAGTAGCCCACCAAGCTTATATATTAGACTTAAAACCTTTAATTTTTCGATGTGGGATTGGGTTTGCACACCCTATAAACCTCCCCTCAAACACAAAACCACATTGGACCTCCCCTTGAACGAAATTCATACGATCCGACCATCTTGTACCGCCGTTATCATTCACAGAACCCGTCGCCTGACCACCCTTTTTCATCAGGAAGACTTTCGACACAAGGCGGCTCCACGGGGAACATGCCACGTCATCCACATCGCAATGCCGACCCTTCCGGCTCCACGGGGAACATGCCACGTCATCCACATCGCAATACCGACCCTTCCGGCTCCACGGGGAACATGTCACGTCATCCACATCGCAACTGGGCTACCAACCGTGTCTCTGATACCAATTGTTAGGACCTCTAACTCAAAACTCAATTCTCCAACAAGCCCAACATACAAGCTCAAATGGGGTTCCATTCTAAAACCAATTGGCAATAGAAGGTGTAGCCCACCAAGCTTATATATTAGACTTGGAACCTTTAATTTTTCGATGTGAGATTGAGTTTGCACACCCTACATCACTTTATCGTGTGCGATTTCTAATATTTAAAAATAATAAATTACTTCCCAAAATACACCGAAATTGATACAGTTCATGTTGACTAAGTGGTAACTAGCATGGAACCAAATATAGTGTGGCAATTTCATCATTTTTAACTCTAAACTTGACAGTGAACAACTTATTCTCAGATGAAGTGTTTAATCATTGAAATTTTGCATCAACTAGGCCAACAATATAAGAATGAGGAGACAAAATCGCATAGTTTATTTGCTTAATGCTGTGAAGACGATATGTTGGTCCAAGGTACAAAAAGTCATCCAAGAATGACTCAGATATTACTTGCTTCTCAAGTAAATGAACTTTACAAAAATGTTCTTGTTTTCATGTTTCAGTGAAGGGATTTCCAAGTGTAAATTTCACCACACTATTGTATTGTCTGTAAAATCATTTGTTTAACTTTTTTGTGATGTCTGTATTTCAATTTTCATCTACTCTTTCCGTATATGTACCATATCTTCATATAGAGTTCGTAACATTCATAACTTGAAATGTTTTGAACAACTCTGCTAAACTCTCCCCCTTGCAGAAACACTTTCTGATGCAAACACAAAACAATTCTATCATATGAAAATGACTCAATTTAGCCATCCTTTGCAGCTAACAGCAGCAGCAAAAACAGTATGATAATGAGTCTAACACTCTTTTACACAACATAACCACAATACACAAGTCATAAATAATCCACAATACCAACCAAATGAAGGCAATGTTAGGTTTAACACTCTTTTACACAACGTAACCACAATCCACAAGTCACAAATAATCCACAATACCAAACAAATGAAGGTTATGTTTGGTAAACCTACCTAATAAACTAACTTATAGCTTTTAAATGAATTTCGAGATAGCTGATAGCACATGACTCATGACTGAAAAGTTAAAATAAAAGTATTTGATAAAATTAGTAAGCTAGCTAAAATAAAAATTTCAATAGACTTATTTGAAAAGCTACTCAAAAAAACTATTTGAGATAAGCTTGAGCTTTTTTAAAAAGCTCATCCTACCAAACCAAACTTATTTGAATACAGAAACTTATGAGATAAACTCGAGTATTTTTAAAAAAACTCGTCCTACCAAACCAAGCTTATAAACTAATCAAATAAGCATATAAGCTAGCTTATTTGAATACAGAAGCTTATGAGATAAACTCGAGCATTTTAAAAAAATTCATCCTACCAAACCAAGCTTATAAACTAATCAAATAAGCTATAAGCTAGCTTATATGCTCGCCAAACACAGCCTTAGGCAACACTCTTTTACACAACACAACCACACAATCCACAAGTCACAAATAATCCACAATACCAAACAAATGAGAAATCCATCAACACTCACATAGAAGGCGAAGCCGCTACCGAACTCCAGAACTCAATCCCTTTCCTATGCTCCCCAATCGGCATCCTCGACCTAACCTCCTCGATCCTCGCGAAATCGATATCCGCAACCGCAATCCCAGTCGACACCCTATCCGCCAACCGCCCCACAACCGTTCCCCAAGGGTCGACTATCATACTATCCCCATAACTCTCCCTCCCTTCACTGTGCTTTCCTCCCTGCGCAGCCGCTATCACGTAGCACTGCGTCTCGACTGCGCGTGCCCGGAGCAGAACCTCCCAGTGGGCCCCACCAGTCACCTTCGTGAAAGCTGCCGGAACAAGCAGCACGTGGGCCCCACACCCGAACCTCAGCTGCTGGTAAAGCTCGGGAAACCTGAGGTCGTAGCAAACGGTGAGGCCCAGCCGGCCAAACGGGCTTTCGGCAGCCACGACTTCGCGGCCGGGCTCCGTGAAGTCGCTCTCCCTGTACACGGCGCTGCCACCTGGCACTTCCACGTCGAAGAGGTGCATTTTCCGGTAAGTGCTCCGGATTTCGCCACGGTCATCAACGAGCACGTGGGTGTTGCGAAGTCGGGTAGGGTCGTGGGTCGCCTCTTGGAACCCGCCGAGTGAGAGCCAGATGCCAGAGTTTCGGGCCAGGGAGCGGTATTTTCTCATAGTGGGCCCATCTAAGGGCTCGGCTATGGCGAGGCTGTCGCCGGATTTGAGGCCGACGTAGGAGAAGTTCTCCGGGAGGCAGAGCAGCTTTGCTCCGGCGGAGACTGCCTCGTCGACGAGGCGGCGGCAGGTGGAGAAGTTGGCGGCGAGGTCGTTGGTGGAGGTCATCTGGGCGGCGGCTACACGGATTGCGCCGCCGGCGGCCATGGATAGGGCTGTAAAGAGAACTTACACAGAAGATAACAAAAATTCAGTGTGAATTTGGAAACCGCACAATTTCATTTTCTACAGAAGATCGGTGTCTTATTATGAATACTGTTCGCATTTCAGCCAATCAAATAACAATTGGGTACAACAAAAACGAAATCGAGGGCTAGATCGAAAGAGCAGTGTGAATAACAATCCATCTCAAATATGGTTAAGTACTATACTCAAATTATATTAAGGCAAAAAGTGAAGTAAATGAATTGAGAGATACCTCGTATTGTCTATGCGATGCTTTATTAGCTGCGATCTGAGATGATCGCTGTTAACTGAACTTGGCGAGTTTACGAGGGGAGGTATAGAGAGCGGCGATGAGACGGCGGCGAGCGGCTTGGATTGAGAGGAAGAGATAGAGAGACGGTGGAGATAGAGGATGGATTACGTTGAGGTGAGGAATTGTTCTCCTCCTGAGATCCGACGGTTTGAATGATCCGACGGATGATGGAATTGTCCTAAAATTCCAATATTTTATATCTTATACTCTTATTAATAAAAAGAAGTTAGTTTGTTCCTTTACTTGACACCTGTATTATTGCTATTAAAAAAATGTTGGATTCATGCTTTCTTAATTTGACGCGTGGAGCTTTCTTTGAAGAGGTTATTTGATACTCTTAAAACGACGCGTTTGTTTTTTTCATTTGCATACGACGACGTTTTTACACATTTTGACACATCGTATTTTCAGTTCGTGTTATACGCTGGGGAACTCAATTTCATTTTATTTCTATGGGCAACATTGTTTACAGATGCTTCCATTGGGATTGCCGTTCTCAGCCAGCGCTTTCGGTGCATCTTTTGTCGTCGTTTTTGGCAAATTAGTCCGGTTTTGTTTGGCAAAGCATTTGCTGTAACGGCTTGCTTGCTTTTTTTGCTTGTGTATTAAAGGTGTTATTCTACATCTTTTTTTTTTTGCCCAAAATTTCTTGCGCCCTTTTAATTTCATCATTCGTGAGGAGTAATTTGCATATTCTTTTGATCGAAATTGCATCAAATTAACCTAAAAGATCTCACACATTTCTCTAGGATTTACATTTTCTAATATTTGTTTCTTATACTGCAGCTCATAAGGAAATTTGGTGTGCTGTTACACAATAGGTGTTAATGAAGATGCAAATTCAGGAAAGTTAATTTATTTTTTTACAATTTTTATTCACGGTGTAATTTTTGTTGGATTTCCGTTGTGGAGGTCCGCTTAATTTTTGAGTTGGTTTGGGCTATTTTTATTTGTGATGCCTCTACAGTTTAATCACCTATTCTTAGTGTCTTGGATTTTTTTCCCCTTATATGTAATGATTTCACATGTATGATGAAGAATTATATATAAAAAAAATTATTTGTTGTAGTCTTTGGTCAGATATATGTCATCAGGAGTGTTTCGATGCTTTCAAGTGGCATTTTATTAAAATATTTGCCAATAAGATCAGGCTAATGTCTATCAAAGATTTCTTTGCAGCTTTAGCCTTGATTTTTCATTCTTGGGTATGGTGTATGGGTATGTTGGTTCCTTTTGGACCGTTGGATTCTTGCCCTCACCATCTTGATTTGATGTTTACTTTACAAATTATGTCATGTGTATGATTATTAATAATATAATACACCTCAAGCGGTGTATATCTAGCAGATTCTATATCACTTTTCCATTGTACAAGCAAGAAAAGTTTCCTCTGCTATTAAGAAGTGGTATGTTACTATTTGTTCTTCCCGTTCTTCTTGGCAAATCAGAAGAGATCTACTGCAAATAACAATAACAACTACCTACTAAATAAATATTTGCTGTTAGTTATTGGCTTTTCAATATATGGTTGATTTATTTGTTCAGTTTGTAGAGCACAAAATAATATATTTTGTTTGTTTACAGAAGGATAATCTCTGCAATTTATACCTATATGAAATGATATAGTCATTTTTTGTGGTTATAGATTCTGATGTATTAAGAACCTACACATGCTATATTATTCTCTTTCAGTTTTGCATTTGGTAGTGATTATTTTGTACAGGTTCTTAAAGAAAGTGCTCAAATTTATCTGTTTGCCTTTTGATAAAGTTAAATATTATTATAATCTCTGTAACAATGTAAAAGTATTTGTTTAGGCTATAGATCCTGTGTTTTTTTCTGTGTGCAGATGAATGGTATTTACTTTTTGCAAGATTTTGGGTTAACATACTTTGGCTAACTCTAATTCTTTGTTTTTGTCATTGTTGTTTTGAAGGTATTCCTCTATTTGGTTCCTTCAAACTCTTGGTTTGGTTCTGGTGGAGTTCATAGGTTTGAGTTCCTGTAGCTACAAGGTAATAGAATACTCTTTACATTTTCTTATACCTAAATAATATATATAGATTTTACTGTTATGCATAAGAACTTTTGTTTATTTGTTGTGTTAATGCATATATGTACATAGTGAACTTTGATTAAGTAATAGCTACTTACTGCAGTAATTTGTTGCTATTGTATGACTTTCAAATATTTTTCTATAACTATATTCTGGCCCATATATGTATATAAATAAATGTGCCGAACATGAAAGTATCGAGTGGAATGGGATGCATGCACGCAATGCTATACGGTTCTGATGGCAAAAGGCTAATCCCTTTCACTTGAACTGAATTGTATGAGGCAGAACAACAAATGTTCAAAATTATGCAGACCAACATATTTAATATGTAGATAGTAACAGATGTCTCTTTAAACTCACCAATTGCTAATTCAATAGAATGGCCTGTCTATAAGGGTAAACTAACCAACTTCTTATTATTCAGAGTGCAACCTTATTTAGGTGGTATCAGACAACATTTATTTCATTGTCTATGTCTTTGTGTAAAAGAATATTACTGCATTAATGTATTTTCAGAACTCTTTATATGCATAGATAATTTTAGTTGAAGAATAGTTGTTTCCAAGGCTCTTTAAAATATGATTTGAACCATCAAATTAA
>BKCP01010514.1:3684045-3716863 GCA_008636005.1 Striga asiatica | reverse complement strand
AGTTCAGAACCACTTGTTAAAAAGCGCATCAACTTTGAAACCCAACCAATAGCCTCCTCCTCAATCACAACTGCCACACCATCAAAACAAGCTTCACCAAAACCAAGTCAGTTCAATCTTGAAACACATAAAGATCTACCTGCCAGCCCTTCAAAGAAAAGTCGACCCAAAATGGATTGACGCCTCGACACCTACAGCTTTTGACTTTTGGCTCGACACATCAAGCTTTTGACTTTTGAACTAGAAAAACATGAAGAATGGATGCTTCTTTTGTGTACAAATTTGAAATTTGCAAGGTTAAAAAAACCTACCTAAAAACTGATATTTTGTAGTCAAATCCTTAACAGAATTAAATGCATCTATTTACATATAGATGCTTTTCGATTCTGTAAAAGGAAAATACTCAATGTGTTATGCCCATGACTATGCTTTTGTGTATTGTATCTTTTGATCATCCAATTCTTTCTTTTTTATGTTTTCAATACTTCGTATATGATTAGTAAACAAACTTGGGCCGGCTGTGCCTTGCACAGCCCTACCCTCCTAGTAATTACAAATAAAACTTAATTTTTTTATTTTTGCATATAAATATCAAATTTTTATTATGTAATGTAAGTTTATCTCCGAACTATTTTCCGACCAAGTCGAGCTGACGTGTCCGTATAAAAATCTTACGTGGCACGGAGGAGTCTTGTATGACAGCCTAATTTTTCCACATCATATGCCAAGAGGATTTGAATTCCCAAATCCCAAAATAAGAACTGCATTTTTTTTTTTGGTTTCTCACTTGTGAAAGACATACACATACAAACGACCATGTGCATTTACACAGATGTAACTAATGTATTATAAATTATTTGTATATATATAATATTAAAATTATAAGTTAGATATTTTAAATTATAAGTTATATTTATGCATATAATATTAAAATTATAAGTTAGATAATGTTATTGTGTTTAAAATTTGATCATTGGTTAAAACAAATAGTACATAACGATTTTATTGCATATGAATCACTATAATGATTGCATAAAATGTAATAAATAATGGAATTTTTGTAATTTTGAAGGAACATGACCAATTAATTAGCTGAAAAATATTGAATTAATTATAACAATTGCTTATGCAAGTTTAAAGAATTTTTACATTAAGACAAATTTAAAAGAAATCGATTAATCAAATAAAAAAAGAAGTTATATTGATTTTAGAATAATAATTTCAACAAAAAAAATTACAATATAATTTTTTATGCTTATGTAACTTTCATATATCATTTAGTGTAAAGTATAATTATTAGTTTTAGTAATAACTATTATAATATACAATAAAATATATAATTATTACTTGATTGATATAAAATGTAACGGTTTTTGTCTTAATTAACAAAAAAAAGCACAATGAATTTTTTTATCATTAATGAGATAATTAGGTGGATTAATGTAAATAATAATAATAATAATAATAATAATAATAATAATGATAATAATAATAATAATAATAATTGATTTTAACGGGGAAAATGTCACATAGGTAAAATTTATTAAGTTTTATTTAATGATTTTCCAACAAGTACATATATTAATTATATACTAAACACATAGTAGCATTGAAAAATTGCAATCAGCAAAATATAAAATAAAAAAAATACAAATTCAGTTTTTGGAAAGCTAGGTGCTATGTAGGTATAATTTATTAAGTAAAATTTGTGAGGTAAAATTTATGAGGTTTCATTTAATGAATTGTTATCAACTATATATATATAGATAACTTCCGTTTGAATGATTATAAGGGAACTTTCAACGAAAATATTCCGTTGGAATGAATTTTTCATTAGAATCTTAGATATAATTTAATAATTCTAATAACTATTTTTCTAAGAGTTTATTACCGTAAGAATTTTGATAAAAAAAAATTATTTTCACACATATTCATCCCTTAGAAAATTACGGATAGAACTGTCAAAAGAGAGTCCAAAAGAGTCCATTCTATCATTGACAGGCAACTTCATCAATAAATGCAGACAAGTAATAGACCGATAATTCATACCGTGTGATGGATGTCCTGTGCTATCAAATTAGGTAAATATACAAATGTAAGGTACACGAAATAAAATATCTATATTTATATTAAAATGTATCCTATTTATCAGATCTATACTTATATTAAAGGGAGTCCTATTTACCAAATTAAGTAGCCAGAAAAGTCAACATCATTTATTGCATTACTATTTCCATATTATACAATCTTCTATACTTATATAAAAGGAGATTTTATTTACTATATTTACTATCCAGAAAGTCAACTGCATTAAATGTCGTACTATTTTGGTATTATAATATTTTATTTATTTAATTGATTTATTTATTTGTTTTATTTTAAAAAGGTAAGTATAATAAAAAGATTTTAATAATAAAAAAATCAAATACCAAATAAAAATGTACACTTTGACTTATTTGATTATATTTGGTATTTGATTATACCAAATATATTCCTATTTAGTATATACATTAAATACTTACTAAAATATTTATTTATTTTATTTGTCAAAGTCAAGTATAGATTTGTTTATATTATCAAATCATAAAAAAATATTAAATCTATATTGTAAAAAAAAAAAATCATATAATTTTATAACAATTCTACTACACTATTTAACAATATTCTTTTCTATTATATAATAAAATAATAATTAAATATTAGATGGTGAACAACAATAAGTAAAACTGTTACTTTCTCTTATATCAAGGGATAAATTTATATGCTAAAATTAAATTTTTATTAGTATAAATGTTTTAGTGAGATAATATATTAATTATTGTACAAGCTAGTCCTAACATGCTCATATTTAATGTTTAAAAAGATGTAGAAAAAAACTTATAATAACTCTATTGTTTTTTAGACTTAAACGTTGATTAAAAGAGGTAAAAATTCCTAATTTTTTAGACTTAAACGTTGATTAACACCATAGATTGAGAGTTTATATTTAGTAAAATTCCTAATTGTAATAAAAAAAAAATTAATTTTTGCTATATTTTAGAATATCTTTAAATTCATTATTAAAAAAAAGAAAAAAAAAATACAATGAAAAAAGCAAGTCAGCTATATATTGATTTGTTGTACTCCTCAAATCACATTCACAATTTGGCTACGAGGAAAGAAAACTCATTGATTAAAATATTATTTTGTCAGTAGTCTTAATGTACAAGAGACTTTAAGACTCCACTTGAATATTATAAAACTTTTATTGAACATTGTACAATTTTCTTGCGTATTATAAACTTTTATTGAATTTTGCATCTTATAATATAATATTCTCCAAATAAATATATCCCGTGCTTCGCACGGGTCACGTACTATATATATCCCATATATTTTTTTTTATTCATGTATATAATTATAAGTCTGGATAAATAGTCTTAAAATTGTGCACCCCGTGCATCGCACGGGCTCTGTACTAGTTTAGTATAAAGAAAAGTCAAAAGTTATTAATGTTTGAATGACATTAATTACAGATTTATTTTGGTATTTATAGTTTGACATTAAAGAATTAAAGATTTGTTATGAGATAAAAATTAGAACCGATTTTTTTACCTTTGCTGGAAAAGTCAAATGTAAGTATAGATTTATTTTATTTCATAACATCGATTTAGTTAAAATAATCTCATAAAATCGGTTTTAATGTCAAGCCTATAAATAAAGATTTAATCGGTTTTAATAAAGCAGATTTAATCGATTTTTAATAATTGCATAGAATTTCAAAGCTGTTATTTATTGTAAAAAAATTAAATTCTAAAAAAATATTTGTGTATATTTTGTAAAATGTTTGTACAAAATGTTTTACATTAAATTTATTTACATAATTTAAATTAATTACATTAATAAATAATATGAACATACATTAAATAATTTAATTACATAAAACAAAAAGAAGAAGAAGATTACATCTATAACTTATAATAATAATGACATTATATTACAATAAATTTTATAATGAAATAATATAAGTATTACACGAGGAATAAGATTACGTAAAATTGTTATTTTTCTTATATCAATGAATAAATATATATAATGAAATCAAATTTATATTATTATAAACATGTGAGAGAGATAATATATTAATTAATTTACGGGCTAGCGCTACCGGACTCAGGTTTAATGTTCCGACAAAAAAAATGACGTTGATGAAAAGATGTAAAAAAGTAGATGATCAAACTCTATTATTTTTTAGGCCTAAACGGACAAGCCCTATGGTCCACTCATTTAATGTCTCCCGTGAATCGCACGAGCTACTTAACGGACAAGTTCTGTGGAAATAACTCATTAATACTTATGTCACGTGCATCGCACGTGCTACGTGTTGGGTTCGATAGTACCGTACGGGTTTTAAGCAGCGGAATTTAAAATTTTTCAAAGTAAGTATTTATCGAATAAATACAACACCCGTACATACTAATTGCGAATTAACTGATCGTCATCTTTAAAACATGCATCACATACAAATTTTGATTTGTTATAATAAAGTAAATACAAATACAAATAAATAGTATTTACCGAGTAGTTCTTGAACTCCTTCAATTTAACCGAAGTGGATTGTGGGAATCGGTTCCCGGTTTGTAACGTCAACGGATTGAGGTTACTCGCTTGAGGAATCCAAGTGTCTTCCCTCTAATCGTATCCACCCTATGAAGCCCGGTTCCGACTACCTTCCTTCGCTAGTAGGAATGTCTCGGTTTTCTCGTATAGGAATATATATATATATTGATATAATTTGGGAATTTCCAAGAACACTTTCTTGAAATATATGAAGAACACTTTCTTCTCTCTTTGAATTTCTCACAAAATCACTTAGCATAATTTGCAAACATTTTGCATCTATTTATACTAAACATTTTAGCATAAAATAATCAATATTTAGTAATATTAAATAAAATCTGATTTTATTTAAAAATCATATTACTAACTATTGACTTTATATATAATAAACAATGTTAAGTAGTTCAAACAACCATCTAACCACCATTTATTATATTCATTTTATTATTTTAATCCTTAAATCATATTTAAAGATAAAAATAATAATATAATAATAAATCTTGAGAATCTATTTCAAGACTTTATAATTATATTCATTTCCCAATTTTCATCCATATTATAATAATCATATTATTATTATTTTGGATTTGAAATTTAAAATCCTATTTTAAAATTCAACTTTATTAATTTAGTAATTACTTTAATTACTAAAGTAATATCCAAAATGTAATTAATCAATCTTATTGATTAATATATTCCTTTAATTGACATCTAATCAAATTAGATATTTATCAATTAATTCTAACCATTAGAAATACAATCTTTACCTTTGTTCATAATTAGTGTGACCTTTTAGGTTCACTATTAATACTAGTAGTGGGTTTACAACACTTTGTAATTTGAGTTAAATCTTATTAACTCTTATTCAAGAATTAACCCCTTAATTCATGAACCCACATATCATGGTAACACCTAGCAAGTATCATGAATCTATTATTAAGTGAATAGCGAGTAAACCTATTCCGATTACAACTCCATACATGTAAAATCCTTTCGACATCTAATTTCCCGATTAAGTCTTGGGTATGATTTTGTCGAAACCCAAATTGACTTAATAACTATGATTCTATTTCATGTTTATTAACTCGGTTATGAATCACTATTCATCTCTGCCTTGGCCAAGGACTTTGGATTAATAACTATGAAACACATAGGAAATTCACTTATCTTCATAAGTGTCGAATCCTTTATTGGCCACTAACAAACTTCCATACATATTAACATAATACCCAACTTATCCCTTTAAACGATAGTGCTAGCTACCAAAAGGATAAATCAAAGTAGAATGTAATATGCACAAAGTTACCATTGTGCCTCAAGTCTTAGGATTAGTCATGTACTATTGTAACATGAAAATTCTTATTCGACTGAATAAATTCTTCATTAAGAATTTTCATACGGTCATGTTCAGTGAACTTGTTCTCTAACAAGCACCCACATAAATGTACTTACGTCTTACGCTAATGTTGAGGAATGCAACATTCTTGTCCAACAAGCATACAAACTATGTGCAAGTCTTTTATGGATTATTCGATATCCCATTTCGAAACATCCATCGACTTGGAACTGTATTTAAGATCACGGCTTTCAAGGTATGTTCCATGATCACCATCTCTATGCGCAACCATACCTTATAACCATAAGTGATCTAGGGATTTTATCTTAAGTGCAATTATAAGATAAATGCTTTCTCTTAAGATAAAGAAATGTTTTATTCATAATATAATTCCAATAGACTGTATTTACAAGTAGAATACGTCCAATTAGATTGGAACGCCGGGTACCCTACTCTAACACTACGTGCTAGTCTATGATTAAGCATGATTGTTAGTTTAAAATGTATAAAAGCAAGTAAATAATAGATTTTTTTAATTATGGAATTGTCGAGTAATAAATTTTTATTTTCTAAAATTGTGTGGGCGAGATTGAGAATGGAAAAATTGAAATGAGATAATTTCTGTAAACAATAAAAACAAAATCGTATCAACAATTTTATTTTATTTTATTTTTTCTAATGGAGGCATGCATGTGCCCTTTCTAACGTCTTACCCATTTGTCACATGGTTTGTTATCAAATCTTTGGCTCGTAATTAATGGAGAACTTGTTTGGCATCTTGTTTAGTGTAACAAAACATATGATCACATGACAATTTTTTTTTCTTCATTTATTTTATGTATCCAAATTACATTGGTACATTGATTAATTAGGTATGTTTAGTTATGACTATTTTGAAGCGGACACTGGCCCCCCTAAAAAAAATGAGGGTTTGTGATTCTATAATTAACTCAAAACATATAAATGTAAGAGTAATTGTTTGTTTGTGATTAGATGATCCAAAATTATGTCCACACTGGTAAAATCAAATTAATCATCTTTTTTGCACCGGTGTAGAGGCTCAAACTCGATTTTTATTCAATAAACTACCCTCGAACTTGACACGAAAACAATATGGATGTATCAGTATGTGTTTGTTTGTGATCAAATGACTCAAACTTCTATCCATACCAGAAACATTGAATCAACCCTCGTCCCCGAGGGATGTTATTACACATTTTGTGTGTGTTATCGAGTGTAATTTCGTGATAGATTATGATAGTTTAAGGAATAGAAATCGAGGTTTGAGCTATCAAATTAAAACAAATTCATATGGATGTATGGGTGCGTGTTTGTTTGGGATCAGATGACTCAAACCTATATCCATATAGATAACATTGAATCAATCATATTTCTTGCACCACTCGAGGATGTTATTTCCTATTTTTGCGTGTGAAGTAGTTTAATTTCGCGATTGGTTTTAAAGCAGTTTAGGAAATAGATTTAAAGGTTTGAGCCATTAAATTAACACAAACTCATATGATTATATAGATTTCAAGTTTTGAACCATCAAATTAATCATTTTTCTTGCACCACTCGTGGGCTGTTGTTTTCCATTTTTTCGTGTGCAATCTCGTGATAAGTTCGAGGATAATTTAAACAACATGGCACCTATACTTTTTTGGTACAAGCAACGAGATTATCCATCCATATATCAATTGTTCTAGCTAGTTGCAATTTTTCTTTTCTTTGAACTTTTCTTATTTTCATTTCTTGCACTAATGACAAAATACAACTAAGTGAAAGTATGAGGTGTTACGGGCAGTACGGATGTACTTGTTAAAGGTTGAGGAGACAACGGTCATGTGAAGCAATTTATTTATAGTGTGGCCTCTCATTTATTCTGCCCGAAAACCTGCCCACACGCCTCACTTGTTGCCCCCCCTCTATTATTGAGTCATTCTGTTATTGAAAGTTGATCCTACTAAATTTTAAGGTTTTGATTTTCTTAAATAGATTGAGTTAGTAGTAGGTTTTAGTAAATCTTATTTAAATGTTCTTAAAATTGGTTTCGGCGTGAAACTTCCGCAGGCATCGGGATTTTTGTTTGGCCGACATTTCTAATTATTCCAACTAATACAGTGCCTAAACTGTTCTAAGTGACTGTAAATATTAGTTACGTCTAAACTGGTTAGGCGGTAGTTGAACGGTAAATTTTTGTCATGCTTATATATATATATATATATTTGTTTTTCATTTTTCATATACTATCCGAATTTTGGTTTTTCACTCAAAGAAGAGTGAAATCATATTAGGTTTGTGGATACTATTCATGATGATAAGATAATTAGGCTTATCTCAAAATACATCTACATTTTTAGAATTAGATCTGATTTATCTCAAAGTGTAACAATTGTTTAGGAACAAGTCCCATTGAATATGGTACATATATACTACATACTGTGTTTGCAACTGTATTAATGACTACAATATATAGAGGGAAAATGTTGGAAATTAACCGCCAACATGAGAAGTTAACATTTTCTTTTACTACATGATTGAATATCTTATTACTTTTAAATTTATGTCCGAAAGTAAATACTAATCAATAAAATATTTAAAATTTTAATGTTTTGATAGTGTTTTTTCATTTTTCTTTCTTCTTTTTTAAATTTCATATTTGAAAACAGTAGTCTTTTGGCATATTTTTAAAGCTTGAGCGTTTTTCTGTTCCCAAGCTGGAGAGTTGTGAATTTTTTTTTGCTTAATTGATGTCTTAAAAGAGCCTTGTAAAAACTGATGTCTTTCCCAAGCTGAAACATGAACACTAGAAACAAATAATTATCCTAAATAAATAAAAAAATAATAATAAGAACCCTGGAATTATTAAGAGACTTGTATAACTAGACAGCAAGGAATTGAGATATCTAGACATTATGAAAATGAGGCTTTTTATTATTTACCACATTTTTCTAACTTTAACATAGGTGTATTAATTTGTGATTATAAATACTTTTTTAGATTTTTTTTTGTGTATTTTACTTGAACATTTTAACAAGTTAAAGAGTTTTTTCTATTCTTTAAAACACCAACAAGTCTTTAATTTGGCGGTAGAATTTCTTATAGTCTTTAAAATACCAAAAAAGTCTTAAAAGTCTAAGAAAATCAAACGATAAATAAAATGGAATTCATATGACTTTAAAAAAAATATAATATCAAATTAATATCTCGAAACTTTTAAAAGTTTTAAGATGTCAAATTAAATACATTGAAACTTTTAAGTCCAAATGAATAAAAATTAAAAATCTTGAATGAATACTGTGATTTTCAAGAATTTCATTACTTAAAAAAAAAACCAATTTAAAAAAGTTTAAAAATCAGTAAAAAAATTTCAAATAAATACACTCATTTATTTTTTATTGATTAATTCATATTTCCTCCCTAACTTACACATGATTCATCAATATATTTTCACTGTATACCAATACATACATATATTTAAGGTATAATAAAAAAACTAAACTTTTAATGTTTTTCTATTCAAAAATAAATTTCCTTTTTTTTTTTCAGTAAAAATTGTGAAACCTTGCTTATATCAGCTTTCCAGCTCTTTGAGCAAATCAGCTTCATCAAATTGTCAAAATCTTCTTCTTTTGGATTACATTAATATAAAATTTATGGGAATTGTAAAGGGTTTTGGATAGCGGTTGCCACTCTTTCGGTTCCACTCTTTGTAGATTTGGTGTTGGTGGTAGGCCTCACCTTCTCTTGTCTTTAAATAAAAATCCTAACTTCTCATCAGCTACCATAGATTAAAAAAATAAAATCCAATCTTTCTACATGGGCTGTTCTCGGTTCTTCTGATATGCACAGGTTCTTGCCGGTGATGGTTTTTGAATAAGCTCCATTTCAAGAACTCGTTTTTTTAAGCAGTGGAAAGAGTACTTTTGTAGATTTTTTCAAGGATGGGAGAAGAAAAGCCTGAAGTTCTTGATGCTGTGTTGAAGGAAACTGTTGATTTGGTAAAGGATTTGAGAATTTTAGAATGACCATTTTTTGGGGAGTTCAGTTGTTTGTTTATTTGTGGGAGCTTCAAATTGCAGTTTTTTTGTTTGTTGGGGGCATTAGCCGTTTGTTGATGTCTGTGCTGGCTTTCTGTGTGTGTTGGTGTGCGCGGAGCAGAGAATATCCTCTTTAATGGGGAGTTTATCAGAATGATAATGTATATTTTTGGCTTTCGTGTGTTTGCTAATCATTTCCCTTTGTTTTTGCTATTTGTCTCTTATTGGGTTGCAGGAGAATATCCCCATTGATGAAGTGTTTGAGAATCTGAGATGCACAAGGGAGGGTCTTTCAACTGCAGCTGCTCAAGAGAGATTAACCATTTTTGGGCACAACAAGCTCGAGGAGAAAAAAGTACAGTTTTTTCAGACAATATATTGTTTTAATCTTCATTATATTGGTTGTTTTTGAGTTAGATGCTCTTATTTTTGTACATTTTATATGTAAAGATTGCGCTTTGTGGCCGCATACAGCTCTAAACGAGTTGGGACCTCTGATTTATGTTTATTTTCTCTGTAAAGATTGTACATTTTTACAGAATTTATGTTTATTTTCTCTGTAAAGATTGTACATTTTTTACACTCTGTCTATTTGCTGGTGTCCTGTGCAGAGAAGTTTTTAGTATTTATATATTTAAAGTTTTCACTTTTCAATATCTTGGTATCTTAGGAGAGCAAATTCTTGAAGTTCTTGGGGTTTATGTGGAACCCTCTTTCATGGGTTATGGAAGCTGCTGCTATTATGGCGATTGCCCTTGCAAACGGAGGAGTAAGTGCACAATTCAATAAAATAAATTTAAATTTGGTTCTGAGAGTTCATTATCCAGATTTTTTTCTTTTAAACAAAAGAACAGTTCTTGATTTAAATATTGTGCAGGGAAAGCCTCCAGATTGGCAAGACTTTGTGGGCATTATCACCTTGCTTTTTATAAACTCGACGATTAGTTTTATCGAAGAGAATAATGCCGGCAATGCAGCGGCTGCTCTCATGGCCCGTCTAGCCCCAAAAGCCAAGGTTTGAGTCATCTCATAGAAAAATAAAAAACTTTATAGTATTCTGAGGTTTAATCAAATTGCAAGAGAAACCCGGTTTTCTTTCAAAATTATACAAAACCTACTGGCATCTACTTTGTCCTACTTGCGAGTGATAATCAAGGCCCTAGAAGGATTAATTTAAAGACATTTTTTTTTTTAACTAAACAAATTTTTAGGGATATTGTTTGTTATAAACCCTTTATCTTCTGTAAGGAACTATTGAATAACATGAAGTGTTTGTAATGATTTATGGTCTTGTTAATATAAAGGTTCTTAGAGATGGAAGGTGGAGTGAAGAAGAGGCTTCTATTTTGGTGCCTGGGGACATAATTAGCATTAAGCTTGGCGATATACTTCCTGCCGATGCTCGTCTTCTCGAAGGTGACCCACTGAAAATCGATCAGGTTTGTCCGAGTTTTTAGTTTATTTAGCAAGTCTTCGCAAAAAAATCTTCTTTTTCAAGAAGCATTTATAGTGGCAGGAGCTTTAGAGTAGTTCATGAATAAAATTGCATGATTGCTTATTGCTTTCATCAGTCGAACTATAAGCAGAATTTGCTGCATTCTTGCTTATTTTTCGTTCATTTTTCATGATCCCTAGCACTTGTAATGTTTGCAAAAATTTCTGTTTTTACAAGAAGCATTTACAGTGGCAGGAGCTTTAGAGTAGTTGAGTAATTAAAAGAGAGTGCTTCATGAATAAAGTTGCATGATTGCAAATTGTTTTCGATAGTTAACAATTTTCGACAGAATTTTCTGCATTCTTTCTTATTCTTCGTTTACTCTTTCATGATCCCTAGCACTTTTGCATGAGGTGCAAGTTTATTTAGCAAGTCCTTGTAAAGAAAATTTCTTTTACAAGAAGCAGTTATAGTGGCAGCAGCTTTAGGGTAGTTGTGTAATTATAAGAGAGTGCTTCATGAATAAAGTTGCTTGCATGATTGCTCATTGTTTTCAACAGTCAAACTATAAAGCAGAATTTGCTGCATTCTTGCTTATTTTTCGTTTATTTTTCATTTTTTTTTTCTTTTTTTGCAGTCTGCTTTGACGGGCGAGTCTCTTCCTGTAACAAAAGGACCGGGAGATGGTGTCTATTCGGGCTCGACATGCAAACAAGGCGAAATCGAGGCTGTAGTTATTGCCACAGGAGTCCACACATTCTTCGGCAAGGCTGCTCATCTTGTCGATTCTACTAATCAAGTTGGGCATTTCCAAAAGGTGGGTTCTTTAACATACATACAATACATTTGTTTACTTAACTCTTTAATATCAATCAATTTTTGTAAAAGCTTTTTTTTTTGTATCTTTACTTTTTTGTAACTGATTAGGTTTTGACTGCGATTGGAAACTTCTGCATATGCTCGATTGCGGTGGGTATGGTGATAGAGATAATCGTGATGTATCCTATTCAACATAGGGAATATCGGCCAGGGATCGATAATCTTCTTGTTCTTCTCATTGGTGGAATTCCGATTGCTATGCCTACTGTGCTTTCGGTTACAATGGCCATTGGCTCTCATCGTTTGGCCCAACAGGTCATTTTTTTGGTGAACTGTTATTTTTTATTATTATTTTTTTTTTTGTGGGAATTTTTCAGTGTTCATGAGAGGGTTTTACTATCTTGCAGGGTGCTATTACGAAGAGAATGACGGCTATAGAAGAAATGGCAGGCATGGATGTGCTTTGTAGTGATAAGACGGGGACTTTGACATTGAACAAACTCACTGTTGATAAGAATCTCATTGAGGTTTAGAGCAAAGGCCTTTTTTTTTTTCTTTTAATTTTCTTCCTCTGGTTATTACTGTTGATGGCAAGCTCATTGCATTTTTTGGAAAAAAATTTCTTTTCATGCCTAACTTTGAAAATATTGCACTTAAACCCCTTAAGAGCTTATTTGGACTATCATGAATTTGGTCCATGCAAGAAAGACACTAGTTTTGGGAGGGCAAAGTGGAATAATCCACTTAATACTTCCACAATAAATATTAATCAATATCATTGTAATCACAATAGAAATTACAAAATTTCCCAGTAAAAGTATCAATTTTTTTTGTTATTAGACGTATTTTTCATTTTAGCTAAGATATCACTTGCCCTTAACTAAAATCAATTGTAACTTATGTACAAAGCTTTCATCAACTGTTCGCAGGTTTTCGCAAAAGATGTTGATGCAGATACTGTAGTTCTGATGGCAGCTCGAGCCTCCCGAACAGAAAACCAAGATGCAATAGACGGTGCTATAGTTGGAATGCTGGCTGATCCAAAGGAGGTAAATAATAAATTAATAAATTAATAATTGTGTCGATATATAATAAATGTAATTATTTCAGCACATTGTGTTTTCTTGACTTGATTAAATTTAATATCATGAACAGGCACGTGCTGGAATTCGTGAAGTACACTTTCTTCCCTTTAACCCGACCGACAAACGAACGGCTTTGACTTACATTGATGGTGAAGGGAAAATGCACAGAGTTAGTAAAGGCGCACCAGAACAGGTCATTATTTTCGTTTTCCTTTTTTTTTTTTTTTTTTTTTTTTTTTTTTAACTTGGCGCATAATAAATCGGACATAGAGCGTCGGGTTCATGCTGTGATCGATAAGTTTGCCGAACGAGGTTTGAGATCACTCGCCGTGGCATATCAGGTATTTTTTTTTTTGATTAACATTATTGCATTAGATAAAAAGTATACTTTATCTTATGGTATTTTGCTTAACATTTATTGGGTTCAATTTTGTTATAGGAAGTTCCGGAAGGAACAAAAGATAGTCCCGGAGGCCCGTGGCAATTCATTGGTCTCATGCCTTTATTCGATCCACCGAGGCATGACAGTGCTGAAACTATAAGGAGAGCACTAAATCTTGGAGTAAATGTGAAAATGATAACCGGTAGAATTTTCGTTTTAACAGTGCCCATAAAAACACTGATATTTGTGTTGTTAACTTGTTTTTGTTTTCTTTTTAAAAGGGGACCAGCTGGCAATAGGAAAGGAAACTGGCCGGAGGTTAGGGATGGGGACAAATATGTACCCTTCTTCAGCTTTGCTTGGTCAGAATAAGGATGAATCGATTGCTGCTCTACCGATTGACGAGCTTATCGAGAAAGCCGATGGNACATATGTGGAATGACGGGTGACGGTGTGAATGATGCCCCGGCTTTAAAGAAGGCCGATATTGGAATTGCCGTTGCTGATGCCACTGATGCCGCTCGTAGTGCTTCGGATATCGTCCTTACAGAACCTGGCTTGAGCGTTATTATAAGCGCCGTTTTAACTAGTCGAGCCATATTCCAACGCATGAAGAATTACACGGTACAATTTTGGTTTTTTTTTTTTTTGTTGGTTGAGTGTGTTTGGTAAGCACCATAAGCGAAGTTAACTTATAGCTTACTTGGTTAGCTTATAAGCTTTATGTATACAAATAAGCCTAAGCTTTGTTTGGTAGGATGAACTTTTTAAAAAAGATTGAGCTTATCTCATAAGCTTCTTTGGCTAGTTTTTTATATAAGGCTGTTGAAATTTTTATTTCAAGTAATTTTATCATACACTTTTATCATATCCGCTAGCTTTTCAGCCATAAGCCGCCATAAGCTCGAAATTCACTTATAAGATATCAATTAACTTGATAGCTAGCTTATCAGCTATTACTGATTTAGTTTTCCACCTGATATTTTTTGACAGATTTACGCTGTTTCTATTACAATTCGTATCGTGGTGAGCATTTCTTCTTGGTGGTATTTGGATTTTCGTCAAGTGATGAATTTCTCTTGAGGTTTGCATTGTGTGCAATGTGGGGTTTTTTTTTATGTCTTTCGACTTTCTTTTTTGTGTGCCAGCTCGGTTTCATGTTGTTGGCTCTAATATGGGAGTTTGACTTTCCGCCTTTTATGGTGCTGATCATTGCTATACTGAATGATGGTTAGCTCTCTTATCACTCTCTATCATTTCAGAGCAAAAACATTAAACAAGTTAACGTCATTCAGAAACTAGATATCACAAATTCACTGTCTTAAATTCTCTAATATCAGTCACTATTTTGAGATAATTAAACTTGCTCAACATTTGTTTTAAGTCTTTTATCGAGATTAACATTTTGGACTCTTTATGATAAAGGCACCATCATGACTATATCGAAAGATCGAGTGAAGCCTTCTCCTCTGCCGGATAGTTGGAAGCTTGCCGAGATTTTCGCGACCGGAATTATTTTGGGCGGTTATTTGGCGATGATGACAGTCATATTCTTTTGGGCCGCATACAAAACCGATTTTTTTCCCGTGAGCAAGTTTTCTCCTCAATTAAATTCAACTTGGATAACATCTTCTTTCTTGTGTTGTGTGTGCAAGTTTTTTGCACTTCTTTCAAGCAAAATTGCATTTTAGTCCTGTTGATTAAATGCCATAACAATTTCAGTCTCATGGTTCCAACAAACATTTCCCAGATTTTCAATCAGTAACTTAAGTCCTATAATTTAAAATTTAAAATATTGTTGCAATTCCAATCCTCGAATGGACTGAAATTGCAACAAAATATTAAATAAGAGGACCAAAAGGCTTGGAATCTTGGGATTAAAATTACTATGACGTTAAAACAACAGGACTAAAAATGCATTTTTTTCCTTCTTTCGAGATTACTTGATTGCATTAACTTGTTTAATGTTTCTCTGAAATTTGCCAGAAAGTGTTTGGGGTATCGACACTCGAGAAAACCGCACACGACGACTTTAGAAAGCTTGCCTCGGCTATATATCTTCAAGTGAGCACTATAAGTCAGGCTCTTATATTCGTCACGAGATCCCGAAGCTGGTCCTATGTCGAGCGTCCCGGTTTGTTGCTTGTGGCCGCATTTTTGATTGCCCAGCTGGTTATTATTACCTCTTTCGACCTTATAATTTATCCAAACTTTTATTAAAATGACAAAATTACCTTTAATGTCACGACCTTTTTCAAAATTACAATTTAATCACGACCTTTTTACTTTTGCAAATTATATCACAATCTTCAGTTTGTTCTTCGGCCATATCGTGGCTGGTTTTCAGAACCCGTGCACGATTTGCAACAAACTGAATATTGTGATATTATTTCCAAAAGTGAAAAGGTCGTGATTAAATTGCAATTTCAAAAAAGGTCGTGATATTAGGGGCAATTTTGTCTTTTTAAAATCGAATCTTGATTGTCACGTGCTTCATTCCGTGCAGGTTGCTACTTTGATTGCGGTGTATGCAAATTGGAGCTTTGCAGCCATTGAAGGAATCGGTTGGGGTTGGGCCGGTGTGATTTGGCTTTACAATATCATTTTCTATATCCCACTCGATATTATCAAGTTCTTAACCCGTTATGCTCTTAGTGGGAGGGCATGGGATCTTGTACTCGAGCAAAGGGTAAATTTCGAAGTCCTATTCGAGTTTTAACTGTGAAAATGCCATTAAATTTTGTCCTGAAAAACGACAAGTTTGCTAATGGAATTGTTTATTCATTGTTTGTGTAGATTGCTTTCACAAGAAAGAAAGATTTCGGAAAAGAGCAACGTGAGCTTCAATGGGCACATGCGCAAAGGACTTTACATGGATTGCAAGTACCCGATACCAAATTATTTAACGAGACTACGAATTTCTCGGAACTTAATCAGCTAGCCGAGGAAGCAAAAAGAAGAGCTGAAGTTGCTAGGTAAGCATATGATATTGTTTTTTTTTTGTTTAAAAAAAAAAAAATAGGCATAAATGTATTTTTAGTCTCATTGGTTTAACACCATAGCAATTTTAGTCCCAAGTTTCAACTTTTCGCCGATTTAATATTTTGCTGCAATAAGGACTGAAATTGCAAAAAGTTTTTAAATTAGGACCGAATTTCCAACAAATTTTAAATTATAGGACTTAAATTGCTAATTAAAAAATTTATAAATTTGGGAATTTGTTGCAATTTCAGTCCTCAAATGGCTGAAGTTACAACAAAATATTAATTCACAGGACCAAAAGACCAAATATTAAAATCTTGGAACTAAAATTGCCATGGCGTGAAACCAGCAGGACTAAAAATGCATTTTAACTTTTTTTTTTTTTATTTGTAGAATTTTATTACACGGAAGTTACATTCACTCCATGAATGAACTTTCGAACACAGGTTGCTTTTGATGTCAAAAGCTTTACTACGGGTCGAGTCTAATTACAGAAAAATGTACTTGTGATCCAAAATTGCAATCACCTTCTTGATATATATATGTTGTCTATTTTTCACAAGCTGCAAAATGTTGAATAAATACAAACCAACACTCAAATTAAATGCAGGTTAAGGGAATTGCACACATTGAAAGGTCACGTGGAGTCGGTTGTGAGATTGAAGGGTCTCGATATAGAAACAATTCAGCAATCGTACACAGTTTGACCGGGATTTTATAAACTACAAAGGTACCGTTATATTATCAACTCTTGAGTTACACGAGTTTTTATCTATATTTGGCGAGCCAGCAAGTTCGTAATCGAAACTTAGTACTGTTTGGCATCTGCAGAAAGTGTATTTCCACTTCACTTCGTGACATGAAATAAGCTAAGATTTTTGGACTTGGGTTCGACATTTTCATTTTTCCCTGATTAATGTAAATTGGTAATTGACAATTTCAGGCTGCATGCATGCTAGTTGAGATGTTGAAAAATTTGATTTCATATAGGTAAAATGGAACAATCTACAAAAAGGTAGCTAATTAGTGTTTTGTTTATTAACTAAACTGCTTTAGTGTAAGGTAGTTAAGCATTGATCGACTTTTGTGGCACATAATTGAACTTAAGCAAATTAATATTAAAACTTTGAAATATTAGTGATTAAAAAAAAAGGTAAAAAATGAGTGAATTTTAATTGAATATACATCACGTTACAATTCCATGCTTTATAGATAAAAGATAATTTATTTACCTTATATTAAGANATAAAGAACAAAACGCAAAACAAAATAAAATTGTACAATCATAATGAGCAGCGAGCTATTTATTCAATTCGAAGTATATATATTTACACGCACATCGACCTTTTTCATTTATTTATTTATTATTTTGTTGTTGGCATTATCATCCCAAGTGAAAAGTTGGCGAGGTAAAAGAAAAAGGTGAGATCCTGATATTTTGTCTCAACTGTCAAAGTGTCAATATATATAAGAATTTCTTATCCTTGTCCCAAAAGGCAAAATAAAGTTCATAAAACTTTTCCACTCATGATTGAAAATTAAGAATCCTTTTTGTTCCATATTAAATAGCGAAAAGCATAAAGTTCACATAAATATCACATAGATACAGAATTATCTATGATATCACTATCACATTTTAAAACTGAAAAGTGAAAAGTAAGTCATATAAGAATCCATATAAAGTTATTTAATAAATTAAACTTATTAAAAAAAATAACCAAACAAAAAAAAAGAGAGAAATATGGCTATAAGTGCCGAGCTGGTCCACTATGGAGCCGAACAGGACCTAAAATGTTGAACAAATAACCCATCGTATGAAATGTTGCGTAGCCATGCCAATTATTGTTGATAAGACATTTAACTACGTGACACTTGTCATGTATTGATTGGTATCTTATTCTCCTAGAGATAAGATCTCATTGTACTATGCAGTGAATACTAATCAATAAGATAAAAAGAGGCATTTATCAATTTCTATTTTTCTTACAATTTAAGTCATATATTTTCCTTGCTTCAACCTTCGATGTGGGCAACATGAGTTTTTTATTGAAATTTCTATTGAATTTTTAATTTTGGTGATTCTAACGATAGATTTTTCAATGACTAAAATATTGATGAAAATTAAAATTCAATTATATTCCAACGAAAATTCCTACAATAATAAACAGTTTGACAAATGGTCGTTCAAATCATCAAATTGCAACTAAAATTTCAATGGAAAACAAATTCCTTCCATTAGAATATATTATCATGGGAATATTATTATTATTTATTTATTATTATTATGATTATTATTATTTTTAATTGATAGTGGCCTAACTTCATTCTGGTTTTAAAATTTGTCGCTGCTCGTTGTAGCAAAATTTGGCGTAATTTAATTTCTAGCAATATGGCACTAAATGCTGTTAGTTGGGTCCTTATCTATTTTAATAAAACTATAAAAGCCAAGAATGTAAAAACAAAGTTGGGTAATGAAATCAAAATGGTAGATTAGTGTTCCCATTTATCTAAACAGGATATTATTGGATAATTAGATAAAGAACATGCACCTTTAGTTTAGATATTATTAGATAATTAGATATAAAGAAACATGCACCAACAGCATTTAATAAGGTATGATATTATTAGTTAGATATAAAAGAAACATTTACCGAAAGCAATTAATAGGCATAGCTAAGGTACCACGTAATATACACATCAAACTAGTTACAGAAATTTAAGTTTGATAGTTACAACAATTTTTTATTGAATGTGCATTTTTTTTTTTTTTTTGAGTTATTATAACATCTTTATTCTTTAATTAGGAATTTAGATGTCAATGTGAAAAGACGTTTTAAAGTTTTTTAGAAATCCTGATATATCTAACTTTAGAGATCGTATTGATTTAAGATTCTGAACGACATTTTTAAGGTTTATTAAAATTCAAAACTTCTTAAGATGTGTTGATTTTGGTGATAACATAAGAAACCTCAAGTCTAAAGGTGGGATTTGACATTTGTAATTCGTGTTTTAAATCTCAATAAATGTTAAAGAGCCTTGACAAGTTTCACTGTTTAAGTTAAATACATAAGAAATTTCTATGACTTTTTAAAATTTGAAATGAATACCTCAAAAATTTTACAAGTTTTAAAAGTTAAGTATAACAGAATTTTTAAAATTACAAAAAGTTGAATAGACACTTTAAACCTTTTTGATATTTCATGCTTGCTAATTTTGATATACGAGGCCCAAAAGCTGAGGTCAAAATATTTTTGCAATCATGTTGACTGTAAATCATATAAGTCGGGGTTGATTTTCACATTACAAAGATGAGAACACGTTTAATTATTATTATTTTCACACTAAAATTTCTACTTGCCATTTGGCTGGAGTCTCTATGCAATAACTCGAGCCCGAACATCTAACGAGTCATTTCCAGCTCAATTAATTGAGTTCGATATCGATTCATTTATTAATAATAGCGAGTCGAGTTTAAGTCTTAATGAGTTGATCTTGAGTTTCAGTGAGTCGAATTATTGAAAATTGCATTCAAATTCCTTTTTTGAGTCTTATTGAACCAAGTCGAGCCTGACTTATTAATAAAACAAACTTTAAACGAGATCGAACTCGACTCATTTATCAAACAAGCTGAGTCAAACTCGAACCTTAACAAGCTGAACCACATGTTTCGTTTAATGGGTGGTGCCAATGTAATTTATGGCGTGTAGTGAGACACGGAATAACGTGATGATATACATCATCAAATTTAAGCCAGACAAAGTTTCAGCAATTATTGCGATATCGCAAGTTTGATAATTGAAGCTAAATGGAATACGGAAGCAAAACACTTTTTGAGTCTTTGAAGGTGTTGATTTGAAATAGAGAACTTTTTTTTTTTGAAACATATTTTATTAATTTTATGGTTGGATATACAAATTTTCTAAATTCAATACATTTCATCCACTAAAAAAATTAAATCAAATTCCAACAAATAAACAATAAAAAATAGTCTAATTTTTTTTTCTAGGATATTCCAGTATTTTTGTTGAAAATTCCAAAGAAAAAATCAATAAAAAATAATAAAATAACTCTATGATATTCCAATAATATAACTTTTGTTGAAAATTTCATATGGATATCAACACGATTTTTTTTATTAGAATTAAAGTTGAAATTCGATGATTACAACAATACTTTCTTCAATGTTTTATTGTTGTAGAAATTTCTGTTGAAATGTGCTTGAAACTATTTTTTCTCCACCAATAATTTGTAGCAGTTGGAAGAATTATCACTGGTATCAACTAAATTCAATATAAATTAGAATTGTTCTTTTTTGTTGCTGGAATTGACATTGAATTTTTTTAACAAAAGTTATAGTATTGGACTTAAATATATTGCTATTGAAATTTGATGTTTTTTTAGTAGTGATCTTCCATCAACATAATTTCCAAAATATAAAACGGATTCATATTAAATAATAATAAAAAAACTCTGTCTATTTCTACAATCAGGCATTACCAGACTACCAGTTAATATCTATAATTTTATATCACGTCAATTTTAATTATTATTTTTTTATTTTGTATACATCAATTAAAAATTTTCAACCTTTTTTATTTTTAATTTTATGTTTCAGACGATATAAGTTTTTTTAAAACTTTGTATATTCAGTCGACTCTACAGTTCATTTTCATTTGAATATAGGTTATTATTTCACTAGCTCATTTCGAGTAAAATATGAAAAGGAAAAAACATGAAAATGGCTAATTATAAATAGTCTCCACAAGTAAAAGATAGAAAGTATGTGACCCTTGTTGTTACTCACTGCTATTCACATTATGATTCATTAGTAGGTCCATTTGTTTTGTTCGAGTACACGAGTTTGAATTGAAAAAAACAAAATTGACTTTTTTTTTTCTTTTATGCTAGTCATTATTTGGCATAGTTTTGATTAATGGCATGATCACTTAATGTTTATTCAATAAAATAAAATGTTCGTGATCTCGTTTAGTTAATGAGTTGGATTTTAAACTCGAAAATGTGGAATTTTATTTTAATTAATTATATAGTTTAGTTTGTTAAGACTTAAGTCCGGTCTCTAAAATTGAAGTTGTCTCATTAATATTAATAAACGAGTCAAGATCGAGGTCTTTTATCAACAAGTTTAATTCACGAGCCAACAAACTCTAATATTAGGAGTTCGAGCTGAGATCGAGCTTTTTATCAGCAAGTTCTATGGCATATGTATTTACTTGACGCCTTATAATGATTAAATATCATTTGAGACTAAACAAAATGTTGGGATATCATGCATGGAATAGAAATTTAATGATATTAGCTCATATATTGGTCGTCTCTTTATAATTTTTATATCATTGAAAATATTGAAAATCACAACAATATTTCCCCAATCTCCATCTACTTAGCACCCCAAACATCTTTTACTCCAAAATGTATCAAAATTGTGAACTAGACCACACCCTTTTGAGCATCAATTTTCTCCATAGCCACATCCATGGCTTCACTTCTCTTGTACTTGAACCACTTGGAACAAATCAAGAAATAACCCAAATTCAAAGCCTCCAATACACCAACCAGGTAGTAGAAATAGTCCAACCTCCCCTTATTCAAATCCTCCGCCAACCAATTATCATCTTCCCCAACCCGCGTGGTGTTATGAACGACCGAAATCAGGAGACTGCCGAGATAACTGGCGACCGCGTACCCCATGAACACGAACGAGCCCCCGAAGCTCCTCATGTTCTCCGGAAACTGCTTGTAGTAAAACTCGTACTGTCCGATCATGCAGAACGCCTCTGACATCCCAGCCAGCGCTAGCTGCGGAATCAACCAGTTCCCGGACATCGACGAGATCGCCCCTTTCCTCGGCTCAAAACCGAGTGTGGGCTCGGTCAGCGCCAGCGTCCGCCTCCGGTTCTCCACGAGACCAGAGACGAACATCGTCAGGACAGCGAAAACCAACCCGATTCCCAACCTCTGGAGCAACGTGATTCCCTCGTCCTTTCCCGTGACCCGTCTCAATAGTGGGATCAAAACCCGATCGTAAATCGGGATCCATATCGTCAAAGTCAACATGGATAAAACGGTGTACGAGGCGGCCGGGATCTTGAAGCCTGTTCCCGCCATATGCCGGTCGGTTTGGAGGACTTGGAGAACCGTGTAGCTCTGCACAACTAAGACTATGAAGTAGACGATGCACGCTATCCATATGGGTATGACTCTAACGACGCACTTTATCTCCTCCACTTGTTGCATGCTTCGGAGATTCCATGGATCGGATGCCGACCCATCTGGGTTTATTTCGTCCTCCGGTGTTAGAATCGCGGCTTTGTTGAGGAGCCTAACAACACGCATACAAATCGTTTTCGACTTAGTTATGATTATGTCAATATTAACCCTAATCTCGATTCGAAAATATCTAAACAAAAAAACTTGTTCTCTTCACAAAAAACAGGGCAAAATACCTAAACTACTCGAGACGACCGACTAACTAACCTTAGTTGATCCGAGTAAGCGAGCCGGGAGTTAATCGAGTCTTCCGGGAAGTGATTAAACAGGGAGGCCTCGGGCAGCTCTGGCAGCTCAAGCCGCCTCTTCTTGACCGCAACGGTCAACGTCTGCACCACGCTCGTGAGGGGGCTTCCCTGAGGCGGAACCACCACGTAAATTCTCGTCCCGACGAAGAAAAACGCGCACGAGAGAAACATGAGGAAAGTCGGTATTCCGAGGCCGATGGCCCAACTGATGCTCGACTGCACGTACACGATGACGGTCAGCGAGACCATCATCGCGAACGTGAAGGTGAAGTAGTACCAATTGAAGAAGCTGTTGATGCCCCTCCTGCCGGAATCTGTGCCCGGGTTGAACTGGTCGGCCCCGAACGCGAGGTTGCACGGCCGGATTCCGCTGGCCCCCACCGTAAGGAAGGCGAACGAGACGTAGAGGAACGCCAGCTGGCCAGCCGTGGGCCCCGCGCACGGCGACGAAGAGGAGCCGCACTCGGTCGGGCGGAGGGCCGGGAAGACAGCTGTCATCGTCAGGACAAGCATCCCCTGCTCAAGAAGAAGAAGAAAAAAGATTAGATTTTTCGTTTTCTTTTTCTTTTGGTAAGGAAAGTTTTGTTTTAGTACCAAGAAAGAGCAAATGGAAGCGATTCCGAGTGTTTTGTATCGGCCCAGATAGGTGTCGGAGAGGAAACCGCCGATCAAAGTTCCGAAATTGCAAGTGCCATTGAAGATGTTTATTACATTAGTGGCTGTAATGGATTTCATGTTGAATACTGTGGTTAGGTACACTAACAGATTTGTTGATGTCCCAATAGTTCCAAGCTTCTCAAATGTCTCATTACCTGGAAAAATAAATCAACAAAGTGAAGAAGGAAAATAGTAATGATCTCTTAAAAAAAAAAAAAAACAGAGAGAGAGAAGAGAAAGTGGTATTACTACAAAAGTACAAATCTTACCTATAACAAAGGGCATGGCTTTGATTCCTCTGTAATTTGGTTCTTTCTTGGCTGCAGACTTAACCCCACTCTTCTTCTCCATGGTTACAACAAGGAAAAATCCTTTGTGTTTTGGTGAGTGAATGAAGTTTACTTCTTTTGGTACTTGTGCATAATTGAGATGAGAGAAGTATTTATAGAGAAAAAAAGTGTGTACCGAGCTGCTGTTAGACAATTATATTTTTCGACAAATTATAAGTTTGGTAATTTTAAAAATAATATAAATATATTTTTATTTAAAGTACGGTTGAGAGAGTCGACTGCCCCATCGTTTAAACCTCCACTTGGCCAAAAAGCAAGAGTCCGCTCATCCAAACCAACAATTTCAATAGCTCTTTGTATTTATGAGCATATAGGGGTGAGCATGGGTCGGTATGGTTCGGAGATTGATAAATATTCAGAACCGTACCGAAGTTCGGAGATCACTAAAATTCGATCTCCAAAACCGTACAAAAAATGGTTCGATCCGGTTCGGAGATTTTTATTTTTCGGTTCGGTTTTCGGGACTATCGGAACAGTTCGGTTACCTTCCCTTTTAGTTTAGATAAGACTACCTGGTTGTAGATCTGCTGCCTTAGGGAAATGGTCTAATAGCCCCGTGTCGGATAATCGGCTTCCATGATCGGAGTTTGGTTCGGTTCGGATATTCAGATATTTCTTATCATTTTTAAAAAATTTGAATGACAACCTAGTTATATTTTATTTTTTATATATTTTTTTTAATCCAACATTCATCAATACTTTATCATACTAAAGATTTTATTTTTAAATCAACTTTAGAAGTAACCCTAAATTTTAGTTAAGACTAAATTCAACTAACATTGAAAATTTAAAAATTCAAACAAAATATAATACAGTTTTATATTAAAGTAATATTTATTTAACCTTCCATACCATATCTATATATATATAATAAGAATTAACATTTTTCAAATATAGTAAGCAAAAAAATAGGGAATATTAATTGCATTCCATTTTTGGTATGTTTTTTTAATTTTTTTAATAAAAAATCAAGTAGCATTTAATGTTAGCACAAATCATGGGATTTGTTATATAGATTCATATTTGAATTTCAAACTTCAAACAAAACATGCCTAAATGTATTTTGAATTTTGAAGGAAAAAAATTTAACAAACACGTTAAAGATGTCATACAATACATATATTTATATATATTATCTTAACATACAGGTTAATTAGTTTCCTATCTAAACAATATATAAACAAATATAATAATTTATCGTACAATACAGACAAATATATAAACAATATATTTATATACAAATATAATAAACAATACAAACAAATATACAAACAATATATAAACAAATATAAGAACTTGTCACGTGTATATTTCGTACAATACATATATTTGTATATATTATCTTAACATATAAGTTAATTAGTTTCATATCTAAACCATATATATTTTAGGAACTTAAGGATTCATAACATTACTGACGTCATGTATATTTATAATATATTGTCACGTACATCTTACTACAATTGGTAACTTTTTTAAAATTATTTGAATAACTGGAGGTTGATTTGTAATTTGAATTTCAAATTCATTCAAACATTTAAAGGAAAATATCATAAGCAGATTTTTTTTAATACATTTTATTTTATCTCAACTTACATATAATCACGTTCCTACCTAACATTAAATTTTCTTATATCTTTTTAAATTAATTACATCACTAAATAATATTAATATATATTACATATTTATCATTATATAACAAATATATTACTTCTACAAGTGTTATAAATAATAATGACATTATATGCTAATAAATTTTTTGATAGATTAATAATTGAGTATTATGATGAACCAAAATATGTAAAATTATTATTATTTTGTATTAAAAAATAAATATATATGTTAAAATATTATTTATAATAATATATTGGTTCATCATGCTATTACAATAAATTTTATAATAAAATAATATGAGTATTATACGAGGAACAAGATTACGTAAAATTGTTATTTTTCTTATACCAAGGAATAAATATATATAATGAAATTAAATTTATATTATTATAAACATGTGAGCGAGATAATCTATTAATTAATTTACGGTGTAGCGCTACCACTACCAGGCTCAGGTTTAATGTCTCGACAAAAAGATGACGTTGATGAAAGAGATAAAAAAATAGATGATCAAACTCTATTACTTTTTTAGGCCTTAACTAACAAGCCCTATTGTCCACTCATTTAATATCTCCCGTGAATCACACGAGCTACTTAATAGACAAACTCTGCGGAAATGACTCATTTAATATTTATGTCCCGTGCATCGCACGGACTACGTACTAGTTAGTTATAAGATAAACTAAGCCTAAATATTGACAACTTTATGTAAAGCTTAATTATTTTTATTTTTTAAATCTTTAACCTTTCATTCTATTTTAATTTTTTTTTAAACATGAGAAATTCAATTGTAGATCATGTATTGTTACTCATAAAATGTAAGTGAATCTTAATTGTTATTACTATATTATATTTGCATTTTAAAAATTCTCAAATTATATAGGATCAAAGTTGATATAAAATATATTAATAACACGCATTTATTTTTGTAATTCGGTTCTTAATTTCGGTTCTTCGGTTCGGTACGGTACGGGACGGTTCAATTTCCAGAAACGTACCAATTATTTTTTCGGCTCGGTTCGGTTCGGTTCGGTTCGGAGAAAGTCAAACGGTCAACGGATATTTTTCGGTTCGGAGTGATTTCGGTACGGTTTTCAGACCGATCCGGAATTCTCCGAATCCCGTGCTCAGCCCTATGAGCATAGATTGAAAGTGGTAGGTATTCAAAGTTGCAACTAATCAAGGATCAAGAAAGTGGTAGGTATTCAAAGTTGCAACTAATCAAGGATCAAGAGTTTGAGAAATTAAGCTCAAATTGCCACTCTCTGAATGTGGCTCATTTGCCTATTTGTTGTCATTTTTTGGAGGGAAAATGTGGTTAGTGAAAACGGCTTGAGATTAAAATAAGTAAAGTATTATAACACAACTTTACAATCATAATTTTTTGTGTGAACCAATGTAACTATTGGGCAGGTCAATGTCATATTTTCTTAAATAAAAATATCCACTTATATTATAAGATATTATAATTTTACTTTCGTTGTTGTTNNGGGGTTAAACATTCTATTTATATTGTTACACTTAACATGAAACCTATTTTTTTTTTTCTTTTGAACTATACTACACCAATAGAATGGTTTCAAAATTGTATTACCTAATTTTAAAATGTACTTGAAATGCATCCATTGATTTTCTTACTATAATATTAACAAAATCAATAATCCCCATTTTCACAAAGCATGATTTGAGTAAACCGATCGATATACGAATCTGATAAACTAAATCAACTCGGTCGAAAATTCGCACTTCTTCTGGAAAAGTGGATCCAAGATCAAATCGATTGCCGCTTTACGAACGATCATTTATCCTTTTACCACAGTTTTAAAATTTTTGTCTCTCTAATATTTTTAATATGAAGACGCGTGGCAATACTAAACGTATCCGTCCCTAGAGATGTGTGCTCTTGAGTTGTGTCTATCTATTAATTCGTTGTTCCGACACACACTTTGTGTTGTGAGGCCACTCACATACGTGAATGTCTTAAATTGAGTCCACAATTTCCCATTATTTGATTGGAAAATTCTTTTCAATCTTCAACCATTAGATCAACATTCATCACATGTTTATATGTCTCTATATTTGAACCGACCGTTCAAAATTTTATGGAGTATGAGCTGTTAAATTGAACACGCACTTTTAAATTTGTGCTTGTGATTTGATTTTTCAAATTTTTGATACAGTCGTCTGATTAGTTAGATTACGACATCCTTGTACGTTTGTACTTAATCTGACTCCAATGCATGGGTTAGAGCTATTAGATCATGCATGAACCAAAATGCTATAGCTGCACGATATTCTTTGATATAATAGTTAGTGCACTCTCACATGTGGTTGGACCATTTTCCATTTAAATAAAGAAAAAAATGAATGTGTACTGTCTCATTTTCACCCTTAACTGCCATAATGTTATGATAAATTGGTGCATTCTTGAAAAGTGACAAACTTTTGTTAAATAAAATATATATACATGTATATCTCACACTAAATTAACCAATTAAAATTAGACATATCGATCAATATCCAAAATTCGAATAAAACCTGTACTCATATTACATATATAACAGTACCGTATGCCCCAACCGCACTATGAATGTGCAGAAATTTCAATTCAATGCCCTACCCCGCGTTTTTATTTTTATTTTTATTTTTTTACCATTTTTCAAAGACAATATTTCATGTGACGCATTTCAACAAAATTATTTTAGTTTCATATTGACCACAAGATTGATTGAATACGACACCGTATTTGTTGTTACTCCTTATCTATTTAACAAATTCAAAGTTGTCTTCCATTAACTGTTATTATCTGCATTTCTCAATCACGCCCAAATTTTTTCTCCACTGAGGCACTGATTAATAGGAAAGTAATTTTTCAGTGACGTTGATGGAGGAGACAATGACGTCACCGCTGACATATGCGTAGGTCCCACTTTCGCCTTTTGGTCCTCCTCCTACTCTACTTGTAAACTTTTATGGAAAATGTTACATGTAAAAATACATAGAAGTATATATAATGGTCCACTTAATTTTTTATTTTTGATAGGTCACACTCAATCTGAGTGTTATGTACTCCCTTATGTACAATATTATGTACATGTAGCATTTCCCAACTTTTATTGGTCTGAACTGTGAAGAAAATATACATCTATATATATATATATATATATATTAAAAAAGATTGATGGTAAAATTATTTGTGAAAATTTGAAAAACGGCCGTCAACACCATTTGACTTTCCCACTTTGGAAACCAATTAAAATATCCGAAAATCCATTAGTTTTCAGATTTTCTTTAATTTAAATCATCTAAAAATAAGTTAATTGTCATTTAATTGGATCCGGAAATTTATTACTTACCGTTAAAGCGAAAGTTTTTTAGAGTATGGAATTAACAACTTTCAATGTTTCACATATCTATTAAGAAATTTATCATTATAATAATCGAATCTTTTGTTGGAAAAAGCCAATCAAATTCAACTTCGAAATTTAAATTTAAACTTATTCAAATTTATCAATTATTTTTCAAAACAGTAACACACTTTAATTTTAATTAAAGAAGATATTGTTACCTGCATATGAGTTGTGTAAAAGATATATTAAAATTGAGATCTACATATATATGAGATTTTCTAAATCTCTATAAGTTGTGTAAAGATATGAGTATCAAAATTGAGATCTACATATATATGAGATATTCTAAATCTCTTTAAAAAAACGTTTGGTTTTAAATTGAATACTCTTCTCACAATTTTTCCAAAAAAATTGATTACAAAAAACGTGCTAATTAGTCATTAATAAACATTATGAAATTGATATACATTTTTTTTTTTCTAACAATTATGCAATTGATGAGAAATCAAATTTTCAAATCTTCATGTGTCATCGAAAATCGTCGTCAACCTACACAGCAATTAGAATATTATATTTACACACTATAAAAATTGATAATAATTACATTTACACGGTAAATAAACTTTAGGTAACATGCAATATAATGTTTGTTTCAAAAAATCATTACAGAACATGCAATTTAAACATCCAATAAATCCAACACATTCAAATATCATACATCCATCCATAAATAAGTGTAAACTGCTTATGTGCATGATCTAATAGATGTAATTTGTATTCCAATTATTAAATATACTAGTTTTTGTCCCGTGCATTTGCACGGAAAACTATATGATACATGAAAAAATAATAAAAATTATAAACAATAGTAAAAATCGGAAAACTATATGATACATGAAAAAATAATAAAAATTATAAACAATAGTAAAAATCATAACAAATTCATTGAAAAAAATTATGAAAAAAAATATAAATATTCTTAAACACTTCTTTATAAAACAACGTCGTGGTTTTTCTATCGTCAAAATCTCCCTCAACTCAAATCAAAATCTTCAAACTCCACTGACTCGTAACTCTAAAAAGCGCCACGTATAATTGCTCATGACTAAATGCAGAGCTCTTCAGTAGTAAGCCGACGTGCGATAGAGACTTTCTTTGACTCTTATTGATCATGTCATAGCATAGGAAACACTTCTTTATATTGTTTGTCCTTGATTCTTATTGATTGATAGAGATTGTCCTTGCTTCTTAATAAAAAAAATATCATCTAAATATAAATGAGTAAATATAATATTAATTTTTTATATATACAAAAAATTTAAAGTAATTGATAATGAGTATAGAATTACCCTTGCGGATTCAAGTTATTTCAACGATGTTCTTTTTATATATCTAAGATTTAATTATTTTTTTCTGATTTATATGAATATAAGCACATTTGACTAATTTTTATAAAATTTATTGAAAAAAGTTACTATTTTTTTGAAAAACTGATAAGATATTAAGATAATACTGTACTTAACATAAATGTGAGATTAATTAAAATAAATCTTTTTAATTTAGTCATTAACTAATTAAATTTAACTATAAAAAACCTTCTTAAATGTGAGATTAATGAGTAATTAATTAAAAAAATGTAACTTCTTTTGGAGGGAAAGTGAAAATATTTTTATTAAATGTTTTATTAAATGGGATTAGCTAGCAATTATATATATATAGATTATTACCAAGTAATCAGGCTTATAAAAAATATGTTCAAAATATTTCTTTTTATTTAATAATCTATGTAGAATCAAATTATAAATATACTAATTAGAAAATGTTATTATGGGTTATAAAAATCAATTGGATTCCTATTGGACGTATTTTTTTTTTATAAAATATGCTATATATTTGCTTAAATCGCGTGAGCAATTAAATCGCAAATCTGTTATCAACTATAGTCAAAGCTAATCTGTTCAATATTATCACAGCCAAAAAAATTTTATTTTTTGACATATCTAAATTAATCAACAATATACGATTGACTAATATATACATTTATCCATATAAACTAAGATTCTTAAGAGATACACTAAAATCTAAATCCGAATTTTTAACATATATCTAACAATATCGGATAAGTACAACAGTATATATAAACCTAATATCAGTTATTTATTCTTATATACAAACCACGCCACATAAGAAGTCAATAATTCTGAAGAGCTTTTCCAATTAAAAAATACTTGGGTTTATAATTTTTTAGCTTGCCTATATTAATTTCAGGTCAATAAATTGGGTTAGATACTTGGGTTTATAAATTTTGGCCTATATAAATTTGATGAGCTTTTTCAATTCAAAAATATTATAAATTAAAGAGTTGTAATTATATAATTATTTAATTTATATTAGTAATTATATCACATTGTTGAGTTATTATTTAATATTATTTAACATCAAATTATCATTAATAAGAACTTATATGTGTATGCAGATTATCTAATTTCTAGAACATGGACCATTCTATGGAACTGTGCAAAGAGACACGATTAAATATGATCAAACTCTCCACTCATGTGTTCGAATGCAAGATATTAACAGGAGATCAAGCTGACAAGAAGGTGTTGATTCTTAGAATGAATATAACTCCTTCCATATAAGGGTTGCATTTAAGTTCCAGCGGGGACCATAAGCAATAGTCACGGTTGCACGTTGGCATGTTTTTAAAGAAACATGTTTTTAATCATAACCAATTATATGTTGGTATTTTCGTGTAACTAATAGAAAGGGCTGAAACTATTAGTTTATTAGAACGACGTATACAAAGAAATTTTTAATAATATATGATTTTTTTGTGATGATCATTTTATGATTGGACAATTTCTCTACGTATTATAACATTTTTCTTTATTAATACACTTATAATATTTCTCAAATAAATACAGCCCGTGCATCGCATGGTTACACGAAAAATAAAAGTCTAGAAAAATGTTTTAACAATTTTAGTGCTTGCCAAGTTGTACAAGTAATCTTTTAGGTTATACTAATTTTAGACGATTAATCAGTTATACTAATTTTTGAATCTAAATTCATACTTATAAGTTACAGCCATTTGATTTTTATATCAAGCAGCAAAAAATGAACTTGAATAATAGTAAGTACTACGATTATTGAATTTATTTACCGTTAGATCAGTATATGAACATATATACCCGTACGAGTATGTGATAATTCAATGATAAAAAATATGTTAATTGTACTACAGTCATTGATAGATTGAAAGGCTCCCTCAAACAATATGGGTGTATTTATTTATTATTTTTATTTTTTTATTTTTTTTTTACTAATACTCTTGTGAAACCTGATTTTAACGAATAAAAAAATATTAAAATTCGAGTATGATGTTTGAATAATCAAAATATAAATTATACGAATACTTCAATAAAAGTCATAAACTATTAACAAAACATGAAATAAATGTGAGAATAAAATATGAAGTAATGTAAATGTAAAGAAGCCAAAATAAGGCTCAAACGTTGTATGAAGCCCACTTGCAACCGTAATCACACACGTCGACGGTCAATGGACTATGATAGTCACTGCTGATAGTGATAATTTGGTCCTAATGAACTCAATTCTCACCTGTTTGTT
>BKCP01010514.1:3638343-3675554 GCA_008636005.1 Striga asiatica | reverse complement strand
TCATGAACCGGAACCGGCCCGCCATATGTCCGGTTCCGGGCCGAAAACCGGCTTTTCCGGGCCGGTTCGGCGGGCCGGTTCAACCCTTGGCCATGTCTAGCCGAAAGCTAGGACTGGGCAAGCTAGCCCATCAATTATTAAAAAAAAAAATTCTCCCAATAAAACCTCTATATATTAATAATGTTGGGATCAGAGAATTTTATTAATTAATAGAAATATTATTATATCAATAAATTAACAATTTATTAATTTAAAGAGGTTTTAACGTATATGTACAGTTGACCTTCAAAGTTCTAAATTCTTTGAATAACTTTATTAAGTATACATGTATAGTTATTGATGAAAATTAAGTTAAAATACAAATGTACTAGTAGAATTCCATGAACACAAACTCACGTGGAAGTTGGAATGACTTATTTAAATTAATTCATTTTGGAAAATACAAAAATATGAGATCAACATAGGTTTGAAGTTCAAGAAAAAACAAGTTACAGTAGATACTTATTTTACTAAGTTGTCTTAAGAATCGTCAACTACATCATATATATATATATATATATATATATTATCTTTAATAATTAATAATTTATAGTTTCGTCGGGACCAATATATATAAACTGAGATATCAAAAAGATTATTATCTTATAATTTTATTGATTGGGTCCCAAATTTTTACTGTTCCTAACTTGGGACCGGACAAATTATTAGTTTTAACGAGGTTATTAATTTATCGAGTATTAATTTAAGGAGGCTTTACTGTATATGAAAAATGAGAGGCATTTTATAAGGCAACACTCCACAGCATGAAGTTACAAAATATTTTTTTATTGTTTTTCATGGTCGTTGTATCTTAGTTCCTAAGCATACATTCAATTATTTTAAAAATCGCTTTTGATAGGTTGAGTCATTTTAACTCAAATTTAACTCAAACTCATTATCTCCAATAATAATACATATTTATTATTGCATATATATCAACTTTAATTTACTATTTATCTACTAATTTATTTTTTTTAACTAAATTCACTTCCAATAAACTATTTTATATTCTTATAGTACATGAACAAAATCATCGCAATTTAATTACAAAATCAAAATCTCAATCAATCAATTTTATTAAAAATTACTTTAATTTAGCATCTAATCAAAATCGGTTTGATCAGTTATTTCAGTTTTGTATCTGCCATCAAACCCTAGTCATCATCACCCTCTATCTGTCGAGACAAAACAAAACCAATTTTACAGTTCACAGATACTTTTGCTTTGCGAGACTGGAGAGTGGCAATTGGTCGGCTGCTGAGCTGACTCGGTTTGGAGATAGTTGGGTCAGTGGTGATCTGCGGCGAGCACGGGTCTCTGAGTTTTATTTGTCCTTTGAGTCTTTTGCTTGTTAGTGGGGAAAATCGGGGGTTATAGACGAGGCCTGTGCTGGTGGTAAAGGGGAGCTGTGAAAGCGGCCACCGCCGCTTGCGTTCCATCCTTATTCCTCAATTCGGGTCACTAATCCGAAGCCCGAACATTTGAGAGCAGTAGTCAGAAAACCAGTATGTGATTTCTCTCATCTCTATTGTTTCCATTGCAATTTATTTTGCTGTATCTTGACTGGGAATCCCGTTAAGTTGAACAATTAATGATCATTGCTGTATGAGACGTGTATTCACAATATTTATTGCCTAATCTAAAACTTTTACAGCTTCATTTATGCAAATATCACCTGAAAAGTCGTTGTCCATTGCAAATATAGACTTTGCTAGTGCAGAAGTTTGGCCTTTTTGAGGCAGTATTTAATATCAGTGATAACTAGCTTTTTTCGTTTCGTCTCGTTTAGTTATCACGTAAAATCAAAAGGAGAGAACGAAAGAAGATGAAGATTGTTAGAAGAGACTTGGTTCCTCGTGGACCGGGAAGTGTGAAGGTATTTATTCTTTTTTCTTTTTGGTTTGTGTGTTCTTTTCCTTCTGAGGGTTCGGGTTACTTCACTTGGTCGGCTATTTGTGTGATTGAAGTTTCCACGTGATTTTCTTTTTATCGGGCATGGATAATTTGGACACTTATATTTTGTTTTCTTCTTCTTTGTTGGTTTGATTACTCTTTGGTCTTTTAGATGGTGCCTGAAGAAGCAGATGATTTATGGGTTAGTTACAATTTGATTGCAGAGGGTGACACTGTTGTTGCCATCACAGTCAGGTGGCCTTTGTGTTAATCTTCATTCTTTTGCTTTATTTGATTATATTACGGAATTGCGGATATAGTTTTCTTCTTTTAATTTTTTTTGGATAGATTGTGCGAGTTATAGATAAGACTGAGCTTTGATTAACCTTGTCTAGTTATACTGATCACAGTATGACCAAACCAAAAAAATTGGGTCTTAATAGTTGGGAGATAGGCCTATAATTTTTGCCCAATAACGATTTATCCCAATTGTGTGATGCGTTTGTCAAATGGCGCACAGAGAATTTTCTGAATTTGGCCTAACCAACTAATGAATTTGGCCTTTTGTAGTTAGCTGGTGTATCTTCTTTCGAATTATCAAATGTATCTCGTATGAATTTATTATCCAGGAAAGTTCTGAGAGAAGCTGCTTCAGGTGGACGAGATGCAGAAAGAGTGAAATTGAAATTAGAAATTAAAGTTGAGGTAAGTTTGATAGTGTAGCTTTAGTTATGCTTATCAGCAGTGATGGAAATAAACAGAACCTAAAGTGATTGAGTTGAAATTTAATGAAGAAAGTAAAAAAGGATCCGAGCTCCTTGATATTAGATGTAGTGTTGCAGTTGATAGTAATAAATATTTTGTTTTGGACAATCTATGCATCCTTTATGAGACTTCCAGAAAATAAAAATAAAGAACCCAACAAGAAAGAAGAGAAGAACTTCGAATTTATCAGCTGGGCCTGTCCCTAAGACGGGATTTCACTGTACAATGGTTTCTGTTCAATATATCTAACTTGTTCATCTAGCAATCACTTTTGGCACCTTATTTGCTCTGTATTCATGGGTTTTACATCCTAAAACATTTGAGTCAGTTAATATACGACAAAAGAATCAAGGCTCACTTTTGTAAATAAATTGCTCTTCAGTCGGTCATGGATCGTAATAATATGGTTCTAATCATTTCATCCTATTATATTTATCTAAAGTTGATTTATTACTCAAATCGTGTACTTATTCGCCAACAGTGCTTATTATCAGACATCATGAGCATTACATTTATAACTGTCCCATCACGAACTCTACCAGCTGGTTTTTGAGGCATGCATTCATAGTTTTGTTGCCTAGGGAAGTGTTGGTAGATGGTAAAACCAATTTGAGTTTGTACCAGGTCAACTTAGATTAATGTGGTCCAGTGAATAGCAAGTTTTATTTAAGTCATTTTCAAGTTGAATTGCACTCTGGAATTCTGTTTTGAAGTTCTTTGTAAAATTTTCAACAAAGCAACTGTATATCCATGCTAACTTAAAGTCTTACCAAATTGAACTGGAAGTTATGCATAACTTGCCTACTAGAGACAGACTGAATGATTATCTTCTTAAATATTAGGCTGTCGAGTATGATAAAGAAGGATCAGCCTTACGCATACGTGGGAAGAATGTATTAGAGAATGAACACGTCAAGGTAGGTAGCTTGAGCTTTTATTCATAAATATTTCATATGCTTGATGCGGCAAGGTAACTTCTGCTAATAGCATTGATGCTGCAGATAGGGGCATTTCACACTTTAGAGATTGAGCTCCACCGGCCTTTTGTATTAAGAAAGGTATTTTTTTTTTTCTTATACACCATTCTTTCTGTATTCGTTCACGAAATTTGTTTAGCTTCTATGCATACATCTCCATTCATGACTTGCTCACTTTTATATTACTATAGTGGATCAACAAATCATGTTCTGTTTCTTTTTTCTTTCTTTCTATGTTTTCTTTTTCCTTCATATGATTAAGGTCAGGAATTAGTAATTGAAAGGGTGATTATAATAGCGTCTGTAATGGCAAGGCATTTCTTTTTCTCCGTTCATCGTGTGGACAGTTCTGATTTCATTTTTCTTAACTTCATGAAAATTTACCGTGAATGGAAGTTTTAGTCGGTGAATCATTTATCAGTAGAGAAACTTTTGAGTTGCTTGTTTTTACCTTATTCTCAAAATATATAAGAAAGATTATTGATTGCTTTGTTAGATTTCCTAAGTGTATATTACACACACATTGCAAGTTTTCTGGGTTTGGGTGGTTGGATTGGGGGAAGGTTGAACACATGGTCCCAGTATTGCTATACTCCTGATTGAGTAGTTGGATGTGATTTGCTTTTTATGTTCTTTATAGTTTATAGTTAATAACTTTTTCTTAATGCTGTATAACGAGAGTTGTCTGTATAAACACATCTATGCTTATTTATCATTTTGTCATCTATCTAGGAGCTCTGGGACTCACTTGCATTGGATATGATTCGTCAAGTATCTGGTAACATATACTTGCCTAAATTTAATATATTACTTATTTTGTTCTTGATTCAGTAATATCCTGTGTCAAATGTTGTGTTTGCCAGTACCTTTAACTAATATAATGGCCACTGGGTATTAGGTAAGAAAATGCTGCTAATTTTCCTGTTGTGCTTCAATCAGGACCAACTGAAAAAGTATGGTGGAGCTCTTTACATTGTTAGTTCCTACATTATTTATATCTTAGGGAACACTCTTTAAGAGTTGCTATAGAAACTACAAAACCATATGGGGAATTGTGTACATAAGCATAAAAGAAGTGGAGAAGCCCGAATTTTCAGAAGTTCCACGTCAGATATATTGGAGTGGCTGGAGGGAAGTTTAGATTGAAAGGGACTGGCCCTTTATCTCATGGAGAAACTTGAGTAAACGGGAAGAACATTTTGTAGTGAAAAAAAGCTCGATCATTCTGTAATAATAATTGCCTTGTGCCAGACCATGTTACGTCATTGAAGGGTGAGAGAACAAGTAATTATAACCAGTAATGATATTGAATCTCTAAATTTTATATTTTCTGGTACGCTAATGTATTTTAAAATGTCAGTGTACCCCGGACAGTGGCCAGTGTCATGCGATTAAGTTAAAACTTAGAAGCTTATAGTGCATATATCTTGGCTAGCTCTCACGAGAACTTCCTGCTTTTATTTATAAAATTGAATGCAAAGAATCGGCTTGTCATGGCCTTTTATTTGAGTTCTTGTGTAGTAATTGCTTGTGGGTTGTCATTCTTTAGATCCAAAAGCTAGTGCAGACCTGGCCGTTATTCTGATGCAAGAAGGTCTGGCACATATTCTACTTGTTGGTAAAAGGTAATCCTATCTATTTTTATTTTGATATATACTTTACTAGACTTCTCTAGCTTCAATTGCTAAACCAGAACACTTTGCAACTTTTCTTTTTTCGTAAATTGGACTTTTTCAGTTTCATTTTTATGATCTTTACATATTACTCATGTTTAGTAAACTATCTTGGTATTGGTGGACGTTTATTCAAATATTGGTTGTTTCCGTAATTTCAGTAGCAGATTGATTAGCATACGTGAGTTTCACTTGATTCATCATTTCAGGGTTGCGGTAGAACTTTACTTTTTAAATATATATTTTTTTTGGTCGCTGATTAGAATGGGCATGTTGGTTTTGTGAATAGTTTTTGGTATTATTATCTATTATATTTAATTTTTGGCACCGTTACGTGTTCTGCTGTTAGTTTTTACCTTAATTATCTCAGTTTAAACTGGAGTGTTATACACGCCTAGAGACGTGATTGCATATTTTAATTCAGCTGTGATGCGAATATGTTTTCTAGATATATGAATTGATGACTTGATGTTTGTCCGATATTAATCCAACTTGTACCATGCATCAACAGTGTCACAACTACTCGTTCTCGTATTGAGACTTCAATACCTCGCAAGCATGGACCTGCCATTGCAGGCTACGATAAGGTCTGCTTACCTCAAATTGCTGTTTGTAATGCATTTGTAGTCTTATATAAACTTTTATGTGAAGACACAAATCAATTCCTAATGGGTATATTTGTCTTTACAGGCGTTGAATAAATTTTTCGACAATGTTTTACAGGTTCACTCAGCTTTATATGTTCTCTCTCTCTCTCTCTCTCTCTCTCTCTCTCTCTCTTTTTTCTTGTTCCTTTTTTGATTCCATAAATTTTAAGTAATTATCAACAACTTCTGTAGTTCCGTTTATCTGTTATAGGCCTTCCTTAAACATATTGATTTCAATGTTGTTCGCTGTGCGGTGATTGCAAGTCCAGGATTTACCAAGGTACTTTTTATTTGATAACAAGTAGTTTAGCTGAGATATTTTCTTATTGTGTCTGCTACAAGTTTTGCTATAAATTTACATAATGGTAATATTTTCTGTTGCGAGTAGTATTATTACCTGTTCTCATGCACGTGCAGGACCAATTCCATAAGCACTTATTGTTGGAGGCTGAAAGGAAGCAGCTGAGGCCTGTCATTGAGAACAAGTCACGTATAATCCTTGTTCATACCACCTCTGGATACAAGTAGCCTCTCTCTCTCTCTCTCTCTTTTTCCACTCTCAAATCTTTGTTTCGCAATCTTTCTATGAACTTTCATTGAGAACAAGTCACGTATAATTCTTGTTCGCACTGTTAGGCCTATATTTATGTCTCTGGTTTGCTAAATCATCTTACATAAGTGGAATGGTATATCTGTGTATAAAATTCAGTTGTTTATCACTGTTTTCTCAGATTACAATGTTTTTTTTTAAACCTACCTTAAAAAACTGTCACAGGCATAGTTTGAAAGAGGTGTTGGATGATCCAAGTGTGATGAATATGATAAAAGATACAAAAGCTGCACAAGAGGTTAATCTGCACCAGCTTCAGTTTGATGAGCTTTCTTCATATTCTAATCTCTGATCTATTTCGTCATCTTCACAAGATGTCAAACTTTTTCACTTTATTGTTCCCGAATGCTAAATTTGACCTTAGTTTCCAATACAGGTTCGAGCACTCAAGGATTTCTTTGCCATGCTTTCCAATGTTAGGTTCTAAACATTCTTCTATGTGTTCAGGTCATTGGTATTTGTTTTTGTTCTATATAGGCTATGTTTGGTAAACCTAGCAGATAAGCTAGCTTATAGCTTTTAAGTGAATTTCGAGCTTATAGCTGAAAAAACTAGCTTATGTGATAAAAGTGTTTGGTAAATTAGCTGAAATGAAAATTTCAATGGGCTTATTTGAAAAGTTACCCAAGGACGCTTATGAGATAAGCTTGAGCTTTTTAAAAAAGCTCGTCCTACCAAATCTCAAGCTTATTTGAATACAGAAAGCTTATAAGCTAATCAAATAAGCTTTAAGCTAGCTTATATGCTTACCAAACACAACCATAAATATATGTCGATGTTTGTGTTGCATAACTCAGGGAAACAATTGAGCTCCTGCAAGTCATATTATTACACGAAGTTGTGTAGGTTTTGCAACAAATTAATGAAGTTTCCATGATATTATCTGTGATCATACAATGTATTCTGCACCAACAGAAGTATTAGAATAAGCTGAAAGCTGTGGAATATTCTGCATTACAAATGAACTTTGCATCTGATTTTGTCACTTTAGAAAATAGCGTTGGTTTATTACATGTTTTTTTTTACGCATTGGTTTTGGTTTAGGATCCTGAACGTGCGTGCTATGGGCCAAGGCATGTTGAGGTTGCGCATGAGCGAATGGCGGTTCAGACACTTCTCATAACTGATGAGCTTTTCAGGTTTATAGTCTCAATTTGGTAAAACCGTACAATTACAGCTCTCAAAGTGTGCAACTGAACGAGTTCTGGTTTTTAGCCAAAGCTTGGCAAATGCCTTTTTTCTAAAAAAAGAAACTATACCTGAAAGGTTTAATCTAAAACCTTACTATCTAATAACATTTTTTTTTCATGGATAAAATCTTTCAGGAGCTCTGATATACCAACGAGGCAAAAGTATGTCGATTTGGTTGATTCAGTCAAAGCTTCTGGTGGTACTGTTCACATCTTCTCGTCTATGCATGTTTCAGGAGAACGTAAGTTTTTCTGTTCAACTGTTTCATCTTTTTTTATATTTACAAGAACACACAGATTAGTTTCTGTAAATCCTAACTTTTCTTAGTATTTTTCGGAATCAACTAAATTTGTTGGGGGAAACGATGAATTCGACGGACGTGTGATTGGATAAGAATGAATTATAGTAATTTAAAGGTGATAAAATGTAAAAAAAAAAAATTAATGATTGAAATGATTGATATGTTGGAAATATGCTTGAGTGGTATTGTGTTACATTGTTCACTTGTTTTTAGAAAATTGCGTAGATGAAATTGTGCTAATTGGAGTAATTTTTAATGTGTGCAGAACTTGCACAGTTGACTGGAGTTGCAGCTATTCTTCGTTTTCCCTTACCAGACCTTGAAGACATTGAAATGTGAGAGATAAAGAACAAATTGTGAATTGCCTTAGTTTTGCTTTTGAATTTATGTCGCATATAATCTGATGCATTCCATGTATTGTATGTTTATAATAAGAGACAAAAAATCTATGGACACAGACGAAATCTTGAAATTCAGAGTAGATTCTGTTAGAAATTTTAAAAAATTAATATACTAAAATTGGATATTATTATTTTTTAAATATTCATTAAAGTTGTGTTGGATCAATAATAATTTTTTTTTTATTTATACTATTACTAAAAAAATCATAATTAATACTTGTTAGAGATAATTAATCGAACTGGGTTCCAGCCGAACTTATATAAATTAAGCATCAGCGAGAAATTTCTCTCTTTTATATTTTACTGCTTATGTATGTATTCGATGTTGAGTAGAGCTAGTGCAAAAGGAAATTAAAAAACAAATAGGTGCACCAAGATTTATTCAGAGAGTTAGACATGGCCAAAGGGTCGTTCGGCCCGCAGACCCGGCACGGACCTGGCCCGGTCAAACCCATTGACCACGGGTCCGAGATCGGCTCGGATTTGAAACGGGCCGTGTAACGGTCATCCATTTCATGACTCGGCCCCGGAGGGTCAGGTCCGGGCCGGGTCGATGACCCTTCTTTTCAATTTTTTTTTTATTTTTTATACTTTTTTTTAATAAAAGCCCGGACTCGGCACGGCCCGGACACGACCCGGCCCAGACATGGACCCGGCACGAGTATAGGTCTGTGCTGGTTCAGGTTCAGTGTTTTCGAGCCCGACGACCCGGCGGGCTGGGTTTTGGCCATGTCTACATAGAGTGGATTGAACAGTAACNAGAAAATGACTGTGAAATATGCCCCTTGTATGAAGCAATAGGAAGTTAAGAGACCTGGGATTTGGGACCATATATAAAAAACATCATCATTTTTTTCAGCATAAATCAAACCTTATTTTTAAAATCCAGAATTAACGAGAAGTTGAAAATATGAAATAATAAAATGTTGCAGAAGTTATAGTTTTCAAGAAAAAAGAGGGTTTAAACATTAAAACATGAATAAAAATCAAAAGTCGTGTGACCTTATTTGTTGAAACACTTATACATTAGCATTTGAGGTAATCAAATTCATTTAATAAAATGGAGCTTATTTTCTTTTAAAGTGAGAGAGTTCCAAACACAATTTTTAAAGGAAAAAAAGAAGTGATTTTTAAAAGAGGTCCAAACACTTTTAACAGCTAAATTTGTATTAAAACAAGTGGCATTTATGTTCATTTACTCGCATAAAAAAGTACTTTATCCCCATTTCAAGCTTATGCAAATAAAAATGCTAGTTAAGATAAGTAAGAGAAATATGAATAATTACCCCGGACTAAATGTTAAACACTCCTCATACATTTCATATAATCTCACGCCAATCCAATTCTAATGTTATAAGCTAAGGACCTTTCACCATGGGCTCAAATGTAATAAATAAATGATTGTGACCATAGCATAGTTGATATGACGTGTAGCTAAATTTCATGTGAAATAAAACATCGTTATGTACTATGACATTCTCACTTCAATTCATTTTCACCACAAAACTTTGGTAACTATCCCTTTGTACCAAAATCAATTCACCGGACTACATATATCCCCATCAATCAATACTAAAGAGTTTGATTGTATATGAGTTGCCAATAAATTCCACACGTATGTGTAAATGAGTTGTGCTCGAGCTCTAATTTAAGCATATATCGACCAGAAACTAGTTTCGGCTCGATATGGCATTGAATTCAGAGCTCAAGTATCAGGAGTTCGAGCTTGACTCGTCAATTAATATTAAAGAGTTGGGCTCAAGCCTAAACGAGCAGAACTCGGGCATTAACAAATTGAGTTATAGGAAATTACATAAAAAAATCATATTTTTTTAGTATTGATGAGCTGACCTCTTTAAGTAACGAGTTTTAAACTGAGTACATTAAAAGAATTTTAAATGAGATCATCAAACTAGTCGAACCGAATCAAATTAAGTTTACGAACAACTAATTTTGTTGAACATGATAGCCTACCGAATCAAATTAAGTTTACGAACAACTAATTTTGTTGAACATGATAGCCTTTGACTAAGGGAAAATGCAAAGTTAATGCTTTACGTGCAGGGGCGAAACCAAAAAATTAGTTGAGAGGGGGCAAAAGACATGACATGATAGGTTCAAAACTGATACCAAACCGATAACATTTCGGTAACCGACTTTTGGTTACTGTTACACATAAGTCGGTTCGGTTCGTTTTATTTTCTCATCCGTTCGGTTTGATTTTTAGTTTTCGGTCAAAAAATACCAGCCAGCCCTAACCTGGACAATAAAAGAGAGTTGATGTCTTTTATATGGGCTAGTTAAAATTGTAGAATGATAATAATTAATATATAAAATTAATAGTAAAATAAAAAAAATTGTTAAATTATTAATTGACAATTGTGGACAAGTTGGTTGGTAAGTGACGTTTAACAAAATTTGAGGGTGCAAAAATAAATTTAAAGGAGAGCAAATTAAAATTTTTAATATTAATAGTAAAAAAAATAAAATTTGAGGGGGTAGGCGGGGGCAATTGCCCCCCTATCACAACATGTAGATTCGCTCATGTTTACGTGAAGGTATAAATAATATGTATGTTTTAGTATTATAATTCTACTTCGATATATGGAATATTTTATTTTTATATGAAAATTTACTCCCATATATGTTTTGAGCTTTTGCATTTTTTTTCTGTTAATATTAATACCTTGCGATATTCGTGTACAGTAATATTATTTCACTAAAATTGCAACGAATTCAAAAATTATAATAATAAGATGGAGGTCCAATAATCTTCAATCACTCAGAACAATTTTTTTTTAAAAAAAGTTAGGGTATGTAATTAAAAAATGAAATGTTGATCACCATCGTTTTCTTTTCATTTCTTTTCTTTTTATGCCTACCAATGGAAATGAGACACAAGCTTTGAGATGAATCTAGAACATATATAATATGAGTACTTTTGAAAGGTGCATGATAAAGACAAGGATGCCACATGAATATTGTTGATGGTCGGTTTTCACTAACAAAATTACGAAGCGATAATTAATGTTATATTATATTTATGTACTTCTGGTCCAGATGGAATTAATGACTAAATTTCATTTCATATGTCACCGAAAACCACACTATTTTAAAGCCCAAATAATATTTATAAGCATAATTGGAAGACGTTTAACTCGTGGAACTAGGATTTTCATCTCCAAATAATCGGATATATTTCCTTAAATACGGCATTTTTAGAATAGTGATTACCAAATTAATAAAAATTGTGAAGTAGAGTAGGTATAGAAACAAATGTGCAAATAGGATTTACTTGTGAGATAATTGTAAATTTAAAGGAGTGCTTGTAAATGTTTTTAGGATATATTATTAATTTGTGCTGTGTGAATATTAAAAAATTGACCAATAGAATTTAACAAAAATCAGATGGGAAAAAAAATAAAGTCGAAGCATCTATATATACGCTCTCTTTAAGCTGAAATTAGCTCCCAAAATTGCAAATGATATACGACAACACCTCCAAGATACAACAATTTTCGATTTATATATTACGGTAATACAAATATTATTATTATTTCAGAATTCTCATGAATGAAACGAACATAAAGAACACCATATATGATAGGGATTATAGTACCAACCCGACCCGACCCATCAAAGACACATAAAACCGAGGTCAACTGGACCATAGGGTCGACCAGGCCGAAGTGCCAAGTATTGACCTAAGGGTCGAACAACGACCCAAGGGATGAAGGTGCGAGCGGTGACCTAAGGGTCGAACATCGACCCAAGGTCGATATTTATGGCCGTCGAGGGTCAATCCGTAAGGCCGGGCATCGATTAAATTATGCCCGGTCTACGGACGTTCGAGAACTTAGGACCCCAAGAGGGAAACCGTACAGTTAAACACTATATAAAGGGTTAATCAATGGTTGCAAGATAAGACTCGTTTATTACAATTACTTTTACATTTATTGCAAGTGATGTTTCAACTCCGAGATACTAACTTGGGCGTCGGAAGATCTTGCGCCGGAGTAATTCCGACGCTCTTTTCAGGTATTGTCAAGCCTTTGGACTTTGATCAAATCGAGTTAGACGGATTCGCGTTCAAACCAGAAGGAACCATTCGAGAAATCGGAGTAACCTATCTCGGACCATATCACTATAAATATGAACTTTTTCAAAACAATGCAAAGAGCTCTTAAATTCAATTGTATGATGTTATGACATTCATTGAGGTATTAATAGATGTGTAAGAACTTTCTGTTTGAAGCCCTCAATTGGTATGTGTGCGGTTTGAAACAAGAGGACAAAACTTAGTCTTTCATTTACGAAAAATAGAATCGTAAACTTGGTACAAAATCAATTGTTTGTTACTGCATAAATCTAAATGCGTGCAATGCCTGTTTAATAAATTTATAATAAGTCAAAAAGTGTGAGAGGATTAACAAATTCATACTTTTATGTGCTTAATTTACTTTATCTTAATTTCAATTTTTACTTGTTTTCAAATGGATTTACTGTCTTTGCGGCCTTTAATTGTGTTATTTAGCAGTAATCTATGGACTTAGGGAGTATATTTTTGTGGATGTCATTAACGAGATTTCCTGCATTCCGGTTATTAGGTTGACAAACGTGGGCCATATTTGAAGTTACTTATAATGAAGGAAAGGCCCAATTTGCCGCCCAATATAAAGAATATGGGCTCAATGGAAGCAAGATTTTAGGCTCAAAATCAGTCTGATGGTTATTGGTTAATGATNAATCATTAATAAATACTAAAAATTAGTATTTTCGTAAATGTGAAAATAAAAAGGGATTTTCTCAATATATTTAAACCGCTATCATTGGCCTTTACTTTCAAATTTTAAAATTTGGCTCTCATAAACAAATCCAAAACAATTCATATGAATACCTCTCATATAATTTACTACAATGCGGTTAGTTTATGCAATATAATTCTACTAAAAACAATACAATACCATGCATTTTAGTAGTCTCACACAATTGTGTAATTAAATAAACTACACAAATTAATGTGGTAAAAAAAATGCCTAGATAAAAATGTAATGTCATTATCAATATTGATAGAATGATCCAGATTTTCCCTTTTCCAATTCACCATAACCCAACAATTTCCACTATTTAAACCCCTACACCTTCACATAACCTTCACACACAACATAAATGTCACACATTATAACAAGAGATATGGTTTATTTCAATCCTCCAAACCCTACTATTTTTGTCTCTTTTTTTTTTCAAATTAAAATAATAGTATATCATTTTATTTTTCATTATTCAACTAATTTAATTACATATTTTTGTTCTCCGATAATGTAGGACAACGAAAAAAATTCCAACTATTGGGAAGGTTACGCTGACTGGAGAAACCGACCGGCGATCAGAGGCCGTCATGGCGGGGTGGTTGCAGCCTCATTTGTCCTCAGTATATATCCTTTCATCTTCACAAATAATCCAATTTTTATATTAATTTTTTTTTTTCATATAAAGACAATTTTTAACTTATTTTATTTCATTTTTGCTTCATCCAAATTATATGTATATATATATAGTTGTGGAGGTCCTTGAAAACCTAGCATACCTAGCCAATGCAAGCAATTTGGTTCTTTATCTCACAAAGTATATGAACTTTTCGCCATCGGCTTCGGCTAACACGGTTACATGCTTCATGGGCACGGCTTTTCTACTCGCACTCCTTGGCGGCTTCTTGTCCGATTCCTACCTAACTACCTATTGCATCTATGTCATAAGTGCAATAACACAACTTGTGGTAATAGTTAAGAAGAATAATTTTTCTCTTGCATGAGTAATTTTCAAGTGGTATTTTACTATTTTGTAGTTCTAATTGGTTTCTTTTGCAATTACAGAAAAGTATATGACTGGTAGACCTGTCGAACCATAAGACTGTTTCATACAAAATTTGAATTGTAATTAGGAAAAAAGTACATTGGGCCACAAGCTAGTTAAGACATAATAACTCCATTTTAAGCAAGTGTATGATTAGTGAATACCACAAGTTGCACACACATCTACTAAATTTAGAAAGAGTGTGCACATAACATGTCAATTCAGTATCATTAGGGATCCTTCTGGAAGAGTGGTGCATTTAATTTTATTGTGACATTGTCCCAATTCACACACCAATTGCAACAAGCAGTTTTTGCATCATGGCCACAAATAGTTGGAAGCCTTAATATTTGACAAATTTAATGCAAAAAGATGTCACAATAGCCCCTTTGGACCACAAATATTTATTGTGTAAGTAGTAACTGTTTGGAGGCTGAATCTGTCCTACATTTGTAACAAAAATGTAGTTACGCTATGCAATGACATTTTAATTTGAACGTAAATATCATTGTCTAACTGTTAAGTCAGTTAAGTCAATAGACAGTAAGGACATTTCAATTTGAACTTACACATATTCACACTTATTCACCAATATTGTATTGACACGTGTCCTATAATAAATAGAAGTTGGACAGGTGTCAATATATTAAGTGGTGGATGACTCCATAAGAAAACCATCCGATGGCTCCATAAAATTTTTGTGAACTTAAATATTAAGTCAATAGACAGTAAGAACAATTCAATTTGAACGTACATATCACTGTCTAACTGTTCAGTCAGTTTTACTGTAACATAGGGTCTCTTGATCCTTGCCTTGCAAGCTCACTTGTCGTCCCTACAACCGCCAGTTTGCTCGTCCCACGACCGAAATGCCCCGTGCCGTGGGGTCGACCACAGGAAGAAGGCAGTGCTCTACGCCGGCCTCTACCTGGCGGCGCTCGGTGTAGGAGGAATAAAGGGCTCCCTTCCCCCGCACGGGGCCCACCAGTTCGATGAGCGCACGCAGCGCGGTCGAAAGCAGCGGTCGGCCTTCTTCAACTACTATGTTTTTTGCCTCTCGTTTGGAGCGCTCATCGCCGTCACGTTCGTTGTGTGGGTCGAGGACAACATCGGGTGGCAATGGGGTTTCGGGGCCGCAGCTGTCGCGATTTTCATCTCGATACCGATTTTCCTCCTTGGGTCGGCTACGTACCGCATCAAAGTCCCGAGCGGGAGCCCTATTACGACTATATTTAAGGTGAGTCAATCGATCGACTCAACATTTCGCAATATTAAGTGGTAATATCAGTAAATAACCATTTCATTTCATTTAAAAGATGATTTCATCTCTGCATTTGCATCGTATAGGTCTTGATCTCCGCAACACGCAGCCTCCGCGCAACTCCAAGTAGTCGACCCACCCGCACCATACCGAACACAACGTTCCTCGACCGAGCGATATCCGACCCGGACCCACACGACTGGCTCCACTGCACAGAATCCCAAGTCGAGGACTCGAAATCCGTCCTCCGAACCCTCCCTATCTTCGCCTCGACCGTCATGCTCAACTGCTGCCTCGCCCAGTTGTCGACCTTCTCTGTCCAACAAGCCGCCACCATGGACACGCGCCTCGCCGGCACCACCTTTCGGGTCCCACCGGCCTCCCTCCCAGTTTTTCCCGTCCTTTTCGTTCTCATACTCGCGCCCGTTTACAACCACGTGATCCTCCCGTTTTTTTCCCGACGGGCCACGGGCTCCGAGCCAGGGATAACCCACCTCCAACGCATAGGAACGGGCCTCGTTTTCTCCGTCCTCGCCATGGCCACCGCGGCCTTAGTCGAGACCAAGCGTAAACGGGCCGCGGCCCGTTTGGGACTTTCCGGGTCCACGGAGCCCATCCCGATTACGTTCCTTTGGATGGCGCTGCAGTACCTCTTCTTGGGCTCGGCCGATTTGTTCAGCCTCGCGGGCCAAATGGAGTTTTTCTTCTCCGAGGCGCCGACCGGGATGAGGTCCCTGGCGACTTCGCTATCGTGGGCCTCGTTGGCGGTGGGCTATTATTTGAGCTCGGTGCTTGTGGGCCTGGTGAATTGGGCCACGGGGGGTTTGCCTGGTGGGCCGTGGTTGCGTGGGAGTAATTTGAACCGGTATAGGTTGGAGCGGTTCTATTGGCTCATGTGTGGGCTGAGTGGGTTGAACTTGTTGCAATACGTGTTTTGGGCGAGGAGGTATAGGTACAGGGTGGCGGCCGGCGGCGGTGGAGGCCGGGGAGAGGAGGAGGAGGATGATGAGGGCGGCGCGTGAGTCTACGGACGCGCGTAGGATGTACGTAGCTCATGTCTATGGCTAGCTGTTGGGTTGATAGTGTGAAACAATATTAATTTAGAATTGTGTGAAATTATATGAATGTCTTGTACCCCATGCATTATTATTGTTATTATTATTATTATTAGTATTATTCTTATTATTATTATTATTATTATTATTATTATAATTATGAAATTCGTTAATGTTAGCATTAGAATATTTTTTTTTTTCAAAAAAAAAATTACAATGGAGGTAATTTAAATTGAATAGTAAATCATTTACCACGTTCAATTTATGAGAGTTCAATAATTCACCATGCTCCATGCTCAACTGACGAGTAGATGAATGCAGTAATATAGATCAAACAGTTTGTGGTGGAATGATATATTATTAAACTTAAATATGCAATATTTTTTTTTAAAAAAAATTAATATCTATAACACACACGGAATTCTTTTTTATCAAAATCATTAGTAGCATTCTGATACTTTTCCGCAAGATACACTTTTTCATAAAAACAAAATTTGATCATATATATGCGTATTGTAATATTAATAGAAGTTCTTTTCGTAATCATAAGCGTGTTGATTTATTTCCCTCACCGATAGAATGATGAGTAATAAAAACAAGTAACAACTGGGGATGTAGCTCAGATGGTAGAGCGCTCGCTTAGCATGCGAGAGGTACGGGGATCGATACCCCGCATCTCCATTTTTTTTTTTTTTTATTTTCTCAAATATTGAATCTTGTATGGACTTTCATCATCCTATAAAGATGCTTCTATCTGGGCCTTTACCAGCATATTTTACTGGGCCTTTCACTGAATAAAAAGAATTGGTTCTGATAATAGGGGAAACACTTTTCTCTAAATAATTACTCCGCTCACAGTTTCCACAGTTCAAACTTATTATTTATTAAGATTTGAGTTCAGTTTGGCTCGGGTATCAAATGAGCCGAGATTGTTTAACAACTTGTTTAATTAACAAGCCAAGCTTAGCTCATTACAAACCGCTTACGTAATTTTCTAAAATATACCTTATCTTGGTTTGTTAAAGAACGATTTTTACTCGTTAACTTTGATAACGACACGAGTTAAAATCTGTTTTGACTCGAAAAGTTAAGTTTAGTTTGACTCGGCTCGATAAAAGTTTGAATCCCAGCTCAAGTATTAAGAACTCGAGCTCAACTCCAATCGTTTACTGCTTCAATGGTACAATTAGCGGCTTACGATTTTGCTCATGGAGTAAATTATAAATCTGAAGTTAAAATGCCTTTTGCCATCACTATCATGGTTGTTTTTATTATCATTACTACGCACATATCTGTATGAGTACACGTGATTCTGTATCTATACTGAGAACCAACGACAAAAACTCCGTAATTGTGCATATAATAATCCAACGATAAAAAACTCCATGACTAAGTATAGTGCAATTGGAATTCAATTCAACGAGCCAAATATAGGAAAGAAAAGTGGAGAAACCCTTTTCCCAAATTGCATACTCACAAAAGAAGCATGCCATCAATTGCCATCAAGAGTCACCAAGCTTTTACCTACAACTCCTTTAACCACCCAAAAATCGAGCTCGAACTCGAGCTCGACTCATTTATTACTATTCACGAGCCAAGTTCGAGCATTCACGAGCCTTACTATAGAAAGCTATATAAAACATCTCTGTTCGAACCTTAACAAGCTGAGCTGAGCTGAGCTCGGCTCATTAACCAAACGAGCTTTAAATGAGCTCGTGCTCAACTAGTTAAGGCCTCGAGCTCGAGTCGAACTGAGCCAGACTCGTTTAATTTAACAACACTACTATTGCATATACCAGCGGAAAATTACAAAATCACTCAAAACAAAGTATCAATNACCAGTTTGTCTAGTCTGCCTCTTGCAGCCCTTGGAGCACGATGGACCCCACGAACAGCACAAGACCTCCGGCCGCCAGCAATCCGGCAACCAATCCCTGAGCCGCCACAAGCACCACCGAGTCGTCGGGAACCACCACGATCACGGCCACAGCCGCCACCAGAACCGGCAGAGCCACCGATGCCAGGGCTGAGGGAGAGAATCCGGCAGCATTCTCGAGCAGGCTCAAGAGGCCGAGCTCCTCAGCCTTGGACAAAAGTCCAAGTTTTTCTATGGACGAGAGGGTTAAACCGAGCTCCTCTGCTTTCGAGAGGAGACCGGATTTCTCGACAGAGCTGAGGACCTTTTGCTTTTCGAGCTTCTTGAAAACGTCGACTTCGAGTTCTTCACTTCCCTCGTAGAATAATCCTGCCCCGAACCATTGTTTTTTCCACCCCGAATCGTATTTGTTCACCTTTTTGTTTTTGGGGGGTAGTAATATGTTCATAGTTCATACCACTGCATCTCATAATTCTTCAACAAATCGATTTTTGCTATGTTTTATACATCACTTTCACAAAATTAGTCTTTTACTTTCTTTGAATTTTATGGAGTTTCATATCTGCATCATCAGTGCACTCTCCTACATCTACATTACTTGTACACAAAAAAAGATCAATCTTTTTCCAATAATATTAAGTGATAACCATTTCAAATTACTATAACATAAAAAAGATTAAATCTCAGCCAATAATATTCAATGATATACATTTCAAAGGAGTTTAAAATGATGGATTTTTTCTGCATTTGAATGTGGTACTGTATCAATTTTGCGTAGAACCTGTAGTATATTTCACCATAATCCCTAATTCGCTAAAAAAAAAGGTGCTTTATTTACACAAATATCCATCAGAATAAGCTCTTTCATCCACCCTTCAAATGAAAAACTCTCGAGAAAGAAAAGGGCAAATTGGGCAAAGCAGTAAAGTACCTTCTTTTTGGACGCCATGGCCAAAAACCTCGGGGCATCATCACCGGCGGGGAACAAGCGACTGAAGCCGTGTCGGATTGGCGAGTTTTTCCGGTAGCTGCTGGCGGCGGCACTCGTCGCCCCTGCCATTTGGGAATTGTGAGCTTCAAGAGTTTCAAAGTATTTTTTTCTTTTAATTTGGTTTATATTTTTCGTGTGAATTTTATTTTTCCATCTGTAAATGGAAATCTTTTTGTCGACCAATCAGGGCGCTGCTTATCCTATCAGGAATCAGATGGAGAATTTTTGTGATAAAAAAAATTAGTCGGGTGAACAAGTCAAGTCGAGTTCAAACTTCAGATACTTGAGTTTGGACTCGATCCTTTATCGAGTCGGGCACTAACTAAATGAGTCGAATAACGAAGTCAAATTCATATCATTTATTAATATTGATAAGTCGAACTCGAATTATAACTAACCGAGCTATATAAATTATATAAAAAATTTAAATCATTGAGTCATAATGAACTCGATTCTTTAACTAAACGAGCTGGAACCTCACCAAAATGAGTCAGATCCAGCTAACAAATAGCTCGTTTCGTTTAACAATTTTACTTGCAGACTTGCAGTTAGTACATGTCGATAATGAATCCATTTTGTTCCAAATTATTATAGACTTTACTTATTCATGCTGAAGAAGTATGTATTTAGAAAATTACAAAAATAAAAGTTAAAGTATTTAAATTTATTTAATTTATAAATAAAAAATTGAATATATTTATGAAAAATAAACACTAAACAAAAAAGTTAATAAGTTTCCTTTATTTAATTTATTTATGGTTTAAGTTAGAAAAGTAGTTTAGAATTTTAGAGGTCCTAATGACATATATAATAATCCATATATACTACTATGAGTAAAAAAAATTGATATTCGAAATTTCGAATCAACAGAAACTGAATATAAAATTAGAAAACATCAATTCAACATATAAGATTTATTCGAAAGTAAAATCTAAAATTTGTAAAAGAAAATAACTAAAATAAGCAACAAATAGAACTTAGATTGCCACCAAGAAGCGCTTGTTTAACGTGGTTAACTTGATGAACTAATATAGAAATCAAGTGGGGCTAAAAAAGAAGTGGCAATCAATCACGCCTGAATTAACTGTCAAACAAAATTATTAATATCACATACCTTCCCCAACTCATCATCTAATAATTCCTAAAACAATTAACCAAAAAGTATATTTATACATTGATCTCCTTATATATTTCCCACATTTTGCTCCTCACTTCCCATATATTCCCATTTATCTTCATATTTTGTGGGGGTATTTAACTTATTTCTCAACAAGTCACATTTTATGAACCTATCATGTGTACATCTAATTCACTAGTTTTTGAGAAACATAAGCTCATCCCTACATCCAAGGAAATACTCCCTATATAAACATGGAGAAGAAAGTTGTTCAAAAAAGCAAATAATAATAAAAAAATCATTAATCACAATAATGGACACCATAAGGTGTATCTTAATTTCCTTTGTGGTTTTCACCACAACGGCCGCTTGCGCCGCTTCGGACGACGAGGTATGGAAGCAACGCGCGGAGGAAGCTAAACTAGCCGCCCGTCGAGCCTATCAACCTGATCCGTTGCTCATCTCGGATAATCTCAACAAGCATGTTCAAAGGTTGGATGATTTGATACATCTCTATATCCCGACATGAAATTTTCTTAACGAACACTACAAAAACACGGTCCTGGTTGTATCATACCTATTTTAATCTACTATTCTCTTAGTTGTTGCTCTCTCTAACAACTAATTGTTAGAGTTGTAAAACGAAACGAGCCGCTCATGAGCTTGGCTCAAACAAGCTGAGCTCGATCTCGCTTAAAGCTCATTTCGTTAACGAGTTGGGCTAGGTTCAGCTCGATAAGGCTCGAAATTAAAAAGAATTTTTATGTAATTTTCTATACTTCAGCTCATTAAAACTAGGGTTCAAACTCGTCTCTTTGAGCTTGATGTCGATTTTTGGCTCATTTACTTAACGAGTCGACTCGACTCATTTCCTTAACGAGTCGACTCCGATCATTTACTGTCCTACTAACAATGTATATGATGTATAAAAAGGTCCATATTGGAAGGCAACTACACCTCAAGGAGAGCCCTATCCGGGATTTCCACCGTCGGATGCCAAGCCACGAACCCCATCGACCAATGCTGGCGGTGCCAGAGGAATTGGGCCAAGAACCGTCGGAGGCTGGCGGACTGCGCCCTGGGGTTCGGCCGCCACACCACCGGAGGCAAGGCGGGCCGCACGTACGTCGTGACCGACCCTTCCGACAACGACCTCCTCAACCCTAAAAAGGGCACCCTGAGGCACGCGGTCATCCAACCAGAGCCCCTGTGGATCGTGTTCGCCCGCAACATGGTCATTCGTCTCTCGCAGGAGCTCATCATGACGAGCAACAAGACGATCGACGGGCGTGGGGCCCAGGTGCACATCACGGGCGGGGCCGGCCTCACGCTCCAATTCATCCACAACGTCATCATACACAACATACGGATCCACGACATCAAGTCGGGTAATGGAGGACTAATCCGTGACTCGATCGACCACTACGGGTACCGATCGAGGAGCGATGGGGATGGCATATCCATGTTCGGGGCAACCAACATATGGATCGACCACGTGTCGCTATCGAAATGCACCGATGGCTTGATCGACGCAATCGAGGCCTCCACGGCCATCACCGTCTCCAATTGCCATTTCGCGCAACACAACGAGGTAATTGACTAGTATTAGATTTATAGAATCGGAGGAAGAGGGTGCGGTCCCACACAAGTGAAGTGCACCATAAGAGGGTAAGTTTAGGTGTACGTAATGAGGTTCCATCTCAAAACCAATTGGTGATGAGAGAATTAACCTACTAGGCTTATAAACTAGGCTCATTTTCCCTATAGAGTCAATGCGGGACAATCCCTAGTGATATTCCAACAACTAGTTAATAATAATTCAAAATATTAACGAGACGAAGTAAAAAATGCAGGTTATGTTGTTCGGAGCTAGCGATAGCTACTCGGATGACCAAATCATGCAAATAACTCTAGCGTTCAACCATTTCGGGAAGGGGCTCGTGCAAAGGATGCCTCGGGTGAGATGGGGCTTCGTGCACGTGGTCAATAACGACTACACTCGGTGGCTAATGTACGCCATCGGTGGTAGCCAACACCCGAACATACTTAGCCAGGGCAACAGTTTCACGGCCCCTGACAATGCATTTGCCAAAGAGGTAAAGAAAAAATTAGAATGTACGTATATTAACTTATTTTGTTCGTGTTTTTTGCTAGACTCATGCATTTTTGTACATGTTTGTATATTATGATGTAGGTCACGAAGAGAGATTATGCGCCCGAGAGCGTATGGAAGAATTGGGCTTGGAAATCAGAAGGAGATGTGATGAAAAATGGGGCGTTTTTCGTAGAATCTGGCGACCGAAGCCACAAATTCGCACAAGGCGGGGATATGATCCCACCTAAGCCCGGGAGCTTTGTGCCTTTGCTCACCAAATTTGCAGGCCCTTTGCATTGTGTCCCCAGAAAGCCTTGTTAATCACTTAAGAAAAAAATAAAAAACACAAAAAATTGTTACCTGAAATGCAAATTAAGCTGATTAATTATTATAAGTTTGATGTACTACAGTACTAATTCCAATTGTTCTCTCGTATGCATTCTCACCAGTTGTTTTGGTTGATTTTGGCCGCTCAAAACTCATGTTGATGAGGTCTAAACGAGTTAACTTGAGCTCGGATTCAAACTTATATCGGTTCAACTAGTTAACCAAATGAGCCAGTACACGGGCACTCGTGGTTTGTTTATTAATATTAACGAGCCAAACTCAAGTCTTAACAGAACTGATTTAAGGCAAAATTTTGAAAAATTATGTAAAGACTACACTTTTCGAGCCTAGGCTCGGTTCGTTAACTCAATATGTTTTAAATGTGCTCGAGTTATAATGAGATGGCCCACGGCTCGTTTCATTAAACAGTTCTATCAGTTGCGTTTACTATATAAAAATAGAAGGGTTGATGTTATGTATTTATATCCCTTAGAAAGTTAACAATTTTTTTTTAAAAAAATATAATATTCATACTTTTATACACAAATAAAATACTTTAAAAAACTAATATAAATAAAAATATAATATCTCACCATATAAATATGATTTATATTAAAAAATTCAAGAAGTCAAACTAACATTCAAATGCTTTGTGTTGGTTAATTGGATTGACCTGTTTTTTTTCTTATATTTCTAATATTTCATATTTTGAGAGTATAAATAGAATAAAAATTATTTTAAATCTGTTTAATTATTATTATTATTATTATTATTATTATTATTATTATTATTATTATTATTATTTTGAAAAATCTCATTTCAATTATCAATAGTTTATTAGGTTTCGATAATTAGTCTAATTACACTACAAAAAAATTGTTATACTCCAACGGAAAATCCTACGGGAATATATTCGAATGGAAATTTCAATGGATATTCCAATGGTATAACTTCCGTTGGAATCATTCCAACGAAAATATTCCATTGGGATGAGTTTTACATTAGAATTTTAGATGGAATTTGATGATTCCAACGGCTATTTTTCCAATGGTTTTTTACTGTAGGAATTTCTGTTGAAATATGCAATTTCCATTGAAATTTTTATTTCCACCCCTGTTGGAAAATCTGTTGGAATCGTCAAAATCCAATGAAAATTTCAATGGAAAACTTATTCCAACTGAATATTTTCATTGGAATTTCGTTTGAATCTATTGGAAAATTCCAATGGAAATAATATCATTGGAATATCCATTGGAATTACCGTTGGAATTTCATTGAATATATTTGTTGTTGGAATTTTTCATAGAAATTTTATCATTTTCTTGTAGTGGGATTAATGTGTGCACTAACTCAGTTCAGATTAATTAGTGAAGAAATGTGGTCTTGCGATCTCGTCACTCGTCAGGCACTGGCAATGCACTTATTAATTAATTAATTAGCTAATTCACTATAAATCACAAGAAAAAAAAAGAAAAGAAATTATGAAATCAAAAAACAAGATCTGGCAAAGATAATATATGGAACATCTCAAAAACCCATCTTATTACATTAAATTTAAATCCTCCTCCTTAGAAAAACAAAATTGCTGGCACAAAAGAAAAATGAAATGCAATTAAGTCAAAAGGGGACATCATAAAAAACAATTTAATTATTTTTTCCTACAAAAAAAAAAAGGAAATAAAAAGAAGGGAAGCTCTTAATAATATATATTCTACTGTGTGAGTAGACTTCTAATAATCGCAGCTTGAGATGTATCTGTATTTGCCAATAATTCAGACAGCTTTTCGCTTAGGCAATCAACTTCTCTTTGCAAGCTTCTTATGTAGTTGCAAGTCTCTTGCAACACATTACTTGTTGATCTCTGCACAAAATTAAATACAAATGAATAAAATTAAATGAAATTGATCTAATTAATTAGATGCTATAAAATATAGTAAAATTGACTAAATTAGTAATGCAATATTGACCCTTATTGTTCAACATACAATTCGACTAAATGTTAATTACCTTGCCCGAGGGAAGAAGTTGGTGCAACTTGAAAACGAGCTCGTTGATTTGATCTTCGGAGATTCTTGAAAAACCTGAGTTTCGTGATCTCGATCTTCGGCTAGACATTTATTTAATTTCGAAAAGTATATATATATATTAACTCTTGATAGCTAGCTAGGAGATGAAAATTTGAACTAAAAATAGAGTAATTAATAGCTAGCTAGGTTTTTATAGTGCACTTTATTAAGGAAATAACAACTTTGAACTAAAATAGAGACTAATGCACGAAAGTGTGCAAATGTGGAGAAGCCCTCGCTTTAAATAGAATTTTCTTTAAGTTGTCGGGTCTAATTGGGTTTCGAGGCTACCATTTTTGGAATAAACTATTCATAGTTTTGTAATTATTTTTGTATGGTATTTATTTATTTTTGTTGGAAAATATGGTATGAATAAAGTCAATGCGAAAATAAGTCAATTTTATTCCAATATTTTATAATTTGGGTTTAGAATGAGGTGTGTCATCAAATGTATGTGACAATTACATTTTACTATTTGATCAAACGATGAAAAAAAGTCAAAAACATGTATACCAAATTGTGAAATTAGTCTAATAAAATCACATGATCATCCCAGTAAATCACACATTTTATTAAAATAAAAATGATTGTATAATAAATTGCGAACTATTTATGTCCCCCAAAAATTGGAAAAAATAGTCAAAGGATACATTCAGAATCCATCATTTTTAGCAGTTTTTGTAAATGTTTTCGGCTAATCATTTACTTTTTGGACTAAATTGGCAGCAATTAACCGAATTTTCAACTTTTTATGCAATGTAACTTATTATAACATTTGACATTTTAGGACAATTTTGTTTTTAAATCCTCATGTAACAGTAATGAGAGTGAGATTGAAAATCTTCCATTATCTAGATTGTGAAATCTTGACCAAAATGCATGCTTTCTCTTCTTTTAATCAAGTATGGATTGTTGTTTAGGATATATGTATGTGTGTGTGTGACTTAATTGATTACATATAATTAATTAAATACTAAAAACAATGGTAAATTGAGATTTTAACTATTTAAGTTATGCTCAGGATGTTTACATGATCATATATTTGGATTATATATTGATGAGCACCAAATGGAAACTACTGAAATAAATGGAAACTACTGAAATAAAAATTTAATTATTCTGATGATCATACATTTTGTTACAACATTGAATTCAAATTAAAAATTAATTCAATTAATCTGATTTGAGACACGACAAAATAATATTAAAAATCTGATTCTAGCTAGCTTGGGATTCTAACATGACGATTGACGAGTCTGTAATTGATTAAATATTGGTGAATACGTATGTATTCCTTTTTAACCTTTTCTTTTATTCTTTTTTTTTTTTCGTTTTTTCATTTTGCATAATTAAATGACAGGTTAGTACATGCCGAAAACACGTGCTTCGAAAGGATCATTGGTAGAGCAGAATGAATTTCCAAAAATAGAAAGATGGTTTTGATTGTTAAAAAAATCTTTCTCATTTAAGTCTAGAAAAGTTGGATTTGATTGCTCAAAATTTTCTTCAATGAATCTTGATCATGCATATGAAATGAACTTTCCTTCTTTTACGGTACTCTATTATTGTACATTGCCCAACAAGCATTTTTAACCACAACATTGGATATGTACAAATATTCTCATGTTAAACTAATGTTAAACATTTTTTTAGGCAAAACTGCATTTTATGACCTCTAATTATGCGTGTGTAGCATATATGGACAGTTTCTTTTTGGTTTGGCAAAAGTGTCCTGAAATTTGTTAAAACTCGGAATTCGTGTCCAATTTACCTACAAGTTACCGGATTTGACCGGTTTTTCGTGTAGCAAAACAGGACAGTAACTTGTTAAAATTCGAAATTTGTGTCCAAATTGTGCAATTTTAACAAGTTTCAGGGCACCTTTGCTAAACCAAAAAGAAGTTGTCCACATTTGCTACACACTCCTAGTTACAGGGCATAAAATGCAATTTTGTCCATTTTTTTAACAGATATGCATTATTTAAATTGAAATTTTATATTATAAAATATATTTTTTCCAATCGGCATAATATATTATAAAATATAAATAAACAGATATATGACATTTTCTTAATATATGTAGGTATTATTGTTACAAAAATATGACGGATTGGCCCGTAACGGTTAATCTCTACATATAAGCAACATAATAATAGAGAAATATAAAAAACAAATTATTCATTGCGATTTGGTGTGTTTGTGTGTTACTAATAGCAAAAATTTAAGTAAATAAACAAGTGAAATTCTGTGGTAAATTATTTAAATTAAAAAAAAAAAAAATAAGAGAGTGGTCAGCGTGCATCCCGGGACACATGATTTTGATCCAATGGACAGCCAAGATTCAAAATGGTCACCACCAAAAAAATAATTAAAAAAAAAAAACAATGATAAGTGTTTATTTATTTTATTTAGCTGTTAACTATACANTGAAGTGATATATATCCTCTTGATCATAGGATAACTATTTTCGCTTCAAAATTAAAAAAATATGCTTATATAGACAAAATACAAATTTATTTATAAGATTTCCTAATAGATAAAAAAAGACTAGTATATTAATTTATTTATTTTTTTGAATTATTCTCTAGCTAATTGTAAAAAAAAAGTCTACTAATTCACTATTTAGTTAGATAATAGACATTTCTTACATCTATACAATTTATTGGACCAATTTGTCAATCTCCCAAAATTATTAAGCATATTTTGCAATTTTGCATTCACTTTTATTTATAATGTTTTAAGAATTTATTTTATCTTTCCTTGCGAAATTCAGAAAACGCATGATCACTAATAAAACTAAAACTATAGCTAGTTACCCCATTGCAAGTAATTATTTTTTTCAATTATATTGCTTTATCTAATTATACTATATAACTATATACACGCATTATTGATTAATTAGACTTTATATTTGTTGTATTTATAATTTTTGCTCAATAAATTTGATTGGTTTTCCTCTCTTCAAATCATATGTTGAAATTGATTAATTTACAGAGAAAAGGGTATTTACTTTGTAAGTGTCCCAATATTGGGTACTAGACTCTAAATTGAGAAAAATTCATGTACTGAAAATGCTTTTATTTTTATTTTTATTTTTCATTTTCAAAGTACTCCCTCCATTTTGAAATATAAGGCGTAGAAAGATTTCTCATTTTTTTTGAAATATAAGGCGCGCTCAAAAATCAAGACAAATTTTTGCATTTTTTTCCAAATATACCCTCATTGTGTTGAAATTAAGGAAGTGTGGAGTGGTTGTGATTAGAGTAAATAAGGTTAATTTAGTCAATTTATTCATTAATTAATGTCTCCTTAATATTTGTGCAATAACCTTAAATGCCTTATATTTCAAAATGGAGGGAGTAATAAAGTAACTAAATGAAACTAATTATCAACCATCCATTAGTCAAGTTGCAATTAAATTGCAAAAACTCAATCATAATGCAAGTTGGCATATTTGGTTTTCTGACATTAATTCTTCAAAAAGGATTGGTGGCTCCAAATCATGTTTTAGCAAAATTTAATACAAATATACAATCAACTGGCTACTAACAACTCATTAGTGGAAACACTCATATTCTCCACAATTTTTAACTAATAAATCAGGCATATGTAGTATATATATACATTTAACAGCAAAAAGCCAATATTTTTTTGTTATTCAATTTTGCAAGTGGTGGTAAATAAAAGGGCACTAAAATATCGAACATACATACAACAATTTGGAGCCAACTATCAGTAATATTTTTGTGGTGGGGGAATATCGAGTGTGTCGAGAAGTTTCTTGCTCTTTTTTTTTTTTAAAGGGTGTAATTAATTTGTGTTTTTATTTAGTTCCTTTTGTATATTTACTGATTTATTGGCTAATAAATTATATACACACCTAATGCACTGTGAAGCATGAGAGAGTAGACAAGGAACAAATGCAAGCATTTTTTTCATTTTATCATATGTAGCAGAAAATAGATGGAATAAGTCTGCATAGTACAATTGATGGATACAGAATTAATTTATAGAAAGGTGATTTTTTGGCTTTATCAACAATTGTCTAAATAAATGACGTTTGGATCTTTTGTATATATTTTTCCATTATTACCCTTATCTAGCTAACAAATACACTACGTCTTTTCATATTCACTCTTTATATTTTCTCAAAACATTCATCTCTATCCTCATTAATGAAGGTTATTATTGGTAAAAAAAATATTCTTAATTAGTGTGCAACTTCTCAAAACGACATCTATTAAAAAAAGAGGGAGTATTAAATAAAATTTTAGCCGAATAGAATTATTAACGATGAGTCCTATTAACAATTTCGGGTCATATATTCTTATAGTCCATCATATTTTTTCTTTAACAAATTCATATGCACATTTATACAATGAAATGTTCTACTATAGTTTATATTGTTTTTAATATATAACATTTCAATAAAAAGAGTATATTTACTTGTTAAAAACAAATGCACAACACATCAACTCCTCATATTGTTTGGGAATTGTGAAATCTTATTACATAAGACGAGCCACAAAACATTACATTCATTCAAAACTACTTGAATTTAATGGAATTTCAAATACCATGTTGAGATTTGATTAAGATATATTCGGTAAATTTTGCTGATTTTATTAAACAAGCTGCAGGAAAAAGTTAGAAAAATGTGATAAACCTAGGGGCCATTGAATTGTCTGAACTTTTTAAGAAAATCAGCTGTAATTCCCACAGCCCAATGCTCTAGAAATGCGAAACATTTTTTTTTAAATGACTATCTTTCTCTCTCTGGGCAGTTTAGCAATTTAAAAAAAAAAAAAAAAAATCTCTCTTAATAACCCATATAGATGGTTTTGATCTATTAAACAAAACGGGCAACTGGTAAGTTTGAGCACGACTCATTCGTTTAAAACTCGTTTAGTAAATAAGTCGAGCTGACGGCTCATTATATTTATGGCTCGAAAGTTGAGATTGTTATATAATTCTATATTGATCGACTCGTTAGGACTCGATCTCGTTTTGTTAGTTGGGCTCGATAAAAGCTCAAGTTTACACTCGATGCTAGCAATTTGGGCCCGACCCCTCTAAATTTATGACAATTATTGGCCCAAGAAAACAAAGTTATGGGCCTGATGCGTTGGACTCCTCTGCGGCAAGGAATGAATGGCCCTTGCCTATATTATCAAATCATGTCTAGCCACGTGTCCATTCGCAGACGGGGTGAATTTTCCACTGTAATTGTGAGTGAAAACTAGAGCACACCATCACGGGCGCCAAAGGGCCAAGAATTTAGCGGGGCCCATATGTTCTGTTGACCTGTACAAATATGGCCCACATGATATTTATTTTGGATTCAGTTTTCAATTGGCCCATTTTTTCCAACCAAACTTTTACATTCTCATTTCCTTTTTAAGAGCCTCAATATCATTCTCCATTCAAGCTTATCAGTGTTCCCTGCGCAGCTGAATTCTGTTTCTTTTTTGTCACATTACTTTTATTAGTCTTTTTAGTTTCAGAACAATGCCATTAAATAGAAGAGGGACAGTCTCAAGGATTACGGAAGAAGAGATTAATGATCTCATTTCGAAGCTGCAAACATTGTTGCCCGAGTCGAGTTCGAGCAGAAACTCATCAAGGGTAATTAAGTTATTTTTTATTAAAAATTGATTTTCTTGGGTTTTTTCTTTCCTTGTTCAAGAATTCTCTTTTTTTTTTTTCATTTTAATAAGCAATTAATGTCATAATATACTATTAATGTTAGCATGATATATACAAACAACTTCAAATTTTGAAATGCACATAATATCACCATTATGTATACAAAATTATATGGGAAAAAATTATATATCTACTATTCCATTATATAACTGTATAAACGTAACTCTCCGAAAGGGAAAAAATGATGAGGACTCGTATGAAAGCGAGACCATTTTATTTAATTACGAACCAATTGGCCCCATAACAAAGACCAATTACAATTGTTAATTGTGGAAAAAAAAATAAAAGTTGTACCATTAGGTGACTTTTTACTTGCTAACAGTCAATTTTTTCCACAGCAAAATGCATGCATGGTGCTAGTCGGCAAACATTATGTAATTAAATTTCTTCTTTTATGATTAATTAGGTTAACATTTAACCTTTCTTTTACGTTTTTTATTACTTTTNTTAGTATATTTCGATACATGTGTTTAAAATTTGGTTCATTTTTATGTGTACTTTTGGATGTTACTGTTGAGAGACATAATATGCTGGTACTTTTGTAACAATAATGACTCTTGGGTCCAATTTTATATAATAATATAGTATAAAAATGTTTTATGCTTCTAACAATATTCATTAGTGTACGTCGTTGACTGTTTTTTTGTTTCATTTTTTTTTTTTTCCAATGTATGTTGAGTGTTATTTTTTTAACTTGTTTTATTTGTCAAAACTTTTGGAGTGGAATATCTACAATCCAACATGGCAACATGTTTATGTTTGACTCTAGTCACTACTCACTACACCTAGTAAAAATCAATATATATATGCAAACACATGTCCGAAAATTTTTTAAAACCACAATTTGTTGGTAAATTTAAAAATGTAATGATGAGAATTCAAATATCATCCTACAATAAGTGGAAGTTCTTAAACAATTGGATTCAAACCACACAATCACGACTTAAAACTATCAGGAGAAAAACATAAGAATGAGAATATGCATGTCAGCTGCACAGTGTAATTAGTGTATATATTTTTTAATTTTCCAATAAAGTTTGTTTGTTTGTTCAATTTTTTCAATCAAAAGTTGAAATGTGTAGTTTTCTTTCCAGCTAATTCAGTTATTGTCCAAAACGATTCTGATTAAGTTATCTACAGTTGAACTCGCCTCATTGAAAATGTCTTACTTAAAGTGTCGCAAATGAGAACTCGACTAAATTACCTATTGAATTTTCCAGTAAAAGTTTCTTGGTAAAATTATTATTGTAATTAGTGTACATATTTTTGATGCATTCATCAACTTATTCTTGTGAGTTTAATGAGATCAAGTTCTTTTGACAAAATAATAATAATAATAATAATAATAATAATAATAATAATAATAATAATAATAATAATAAATGCCTATCAATTACAGCCACAAATTGCGCAAGCAATTCAAACTAACTTAAAGGAAAATTTGTACCTGCCTTAAGGGCAGTATATCGAGGAGCTTTTCAGCCTTTGATTTCACACATCATGAGACATTGTCCTTAGGGTAGGATCCAATTTCAATAACTTGAAACCTTGAGTAAGTGGCATTATGTGGTGACATTTACCTTTATGGTACAATATTAAAATGACCATTTATTAATATGACAATCTTAACAAATAAAATAAATAACTCGACATTAGTAAATCTCAAATATCCATATCAATATTCAACAGCCTAATGATATTCATAGTAATTGAGTCAAGACAATATCAAGATGTCAACTGCCAATAATATTCGATCCACTCTATAAACTCCTTTAGTTGTGGGTACAAAATGGCACTCCCAAGTGTTCATTAGCCAAACAAAGAATCATTAGTTATCTGTCTAAAATATTGCATGTTGTCATTTATAAATTTTGTTGGATCCTTTGATGGAGATCTTGCATTACACTATAATTAAGACAAAACAATCACAAAAATATACATTGCCAATGGGCTTGAACAACCGTTTCCTAATTGAAGTTCGGTCTCAAATTTCTTGAAATGGATCGAATTGAACGGTCTCAACTAGGGACGTTTCCATTTCTATGATCACAAACGATTTTGATTCTAGTCCAAAAATTGGGGTTTCATTTGAATTCGATTTGGAATCAACTAGTAATTTATTTGACAATATTAAAAATTTGGACCAAATGAACCTGCCATATGCAATGCGGACTTAGACATGGTCACAGTTTGAATCGGTCTGGTCAAAACCGTTGACAATGGGCCTTGAATCGCCTCGTGGATTTATTTGGGTCGGTTTAGGTTCATGTTTATTCACAATTTGAACCGTCGGTGCCGAACTGAAACCAACTGTTTGGAGAATATAATGTTTGAATTCTTTTTATTATTATTTTAGTTTGTGGGTTTGGCCCTGAACTGGTGGGCCGGTTAACCGTGAACTGTCGATTCAGTAAACTGACCCGTATATATACTTGGGTTGGGTCCAGTTCACATAAAATGTGAACCTGAATAGGTGGTTACGAATTGAGAATGGCTTGGAACCGAGTTTTGCCAAAACTATACGGACTATGGGCTGAGCCTACGTGGCAAACTATCATTCTTTGGAATCCTATTTGACAAAAAATCATGCTTTGGAGTTAGGTTTGGATATAAATTAATATTTATATTAATTATATTTTAATATCGTTTCCTATTATAACCACCGAATTGAAAATATATTTTAAAAGTTGATAACTTTTGTATTTCTTATCGCTTTTATATATATAATATATCAAATTAATCATTTTTTGATGAACTTCGATTTGACATCCATATTGTATATAGAATAAATAAATTATATTTATCTTTATAATAATAATAAATTATTTATTAAAATTAATTAGAAAATAAAAATATTATCAATTAATATATCTATGTTTAATGTAATTATATGTTATAAGGTAGAAAATTTATTATAATATAACACATATAAGTCGCACAAGTAACATGTGTAATATAAAAATATATAATAATATATACTCCCCCTTATTTTTATTATTTGTCACTTAGGCTTAATTGATCATTGATAAAATAAATGTCGTTTTAGATATTTTGTTCATATTTTTTTATTTTTAACCCTCCATCTAATGCACAGTGTCTCTTCATATCTCATCTCCATCGTTTCCCATAACATCCATTAAATAGAGTTAATATTGTCAAGAAAAAAAATCTTAATTAGTGTGTTGCATTTGAATTGATATTATGAAGTCCGTTTATATTTTACTATTTATTTATATATATATATAATACAAAACAGTAATATATATCCTTATAAATAAAATTTACATTTATTTATCAAACTAAATTAAATTATATCAAATAAAACTATAAATTATATTATAAAGTAATAGAAATTGGTATGTATTCTTTTAAAAATGATATTTATTTCAAATCTAATTGGTATGTTGTCAATGTACTAAAAATAAATAATTATTTATATAAATTCTAAAATTACATATAAAGTGAAAAAACTGTGAAGTACTACTGATACTACACTTGATGTATTAGGCATCTAATTAAGTAAAAAAATTAATCTATTTTGTTTAATATTAAATAAACATATTCTACACTTATGCATATACATATCACCATATTATTTCTATTTATTTTAGATATATATTTTTGTACTTATTTAATAGTAAATAATATCGATATTTTTATATGATATAAGTAAAAAAATTCAACACGGGTTGACATCTTCATTTAAAGTACGGGTGTTTAATTATTATGATTAAAAAAATATAATTTGACAATTTAATTAAAACCCAAAGTAATATTTTATATAAAATTAAATTATTTAAGTTTTTTAAAAAAAGAAAATTAATATTTTTTATAAAAGCTTTCTGATTCAACACCCGTGTAATACACAGGTATTGTACTAGTTATTATTGTTATTAAAGTACAATGATAAAGTAATATAAACAAGATCATATATATATATATATGCATGTAGTGCTCTACTCAAACCTAAGAAACCGTGTTTGAGCATTTTGAGCTCGTGTTCGATTATATTCGAACACCTTTCGTGTTTTCGTACGTTTATTTTTTAAGTAAAAATTCGTGTTCAAACTCGTCTGTTTAATGGTTCGTAAAAGTTGAGTTCGCTCGTATTCAAATAATATAATTTTTTTAAAATTATTTGATTAACTTGAGATCTGTTCGTCCGAATCCATTCATACTTGAAAATAAAAAGAACAATAAAATTATATTAAATTAATGTTCGCGAAAGTTATTAAATATTCGTGAATGAGTTCGTTAATAAAGAAACCAGCTCTTGCTAACACGAACGAACTTTTATTTGCTAAGGTTAAGTTCAATAATAATCCTATGCGCACGGCATGAGATTAAAAGAAAATGATAACAAAATTACAACAAAATTATAAATATTATAAATATTGTTCAAAATAATTAAATTATAAATATTGTTCAAAATAACTTGGCATGAGATTTTATGCCAAGTCCGGAAAGGCCCCACCCAAGGATTAAATAATGCCTTCAAAACTTTCAAAAAGACCCAATTTGAGATTAATTTAAAGAGATAAGCGTGGACTATATTTGATTAATTCAAGTTCATGCAAATATGATAATTAATTGATTTATACACTGTATTAAAAGTAATGCGGAAAAGTTCAACTAACTGATATATAAAACAGGGTCCTGATTTGTCCACGGCCAACTTGAGCTTTCTAAATAATTGTTGGCCAAAAAAAGCCTGAGCATTGATTCATATATTTTAAATTATCTTTGGAAGACCTGACTTATTGCAGTTTTTCTAAAGTTNCAAAAATAAATTTTAAAACAAAAAATGTACAAAGAGTGAAAGAGAATTTATTCAACAGTTATAAGTATACATCTTTATTTAGTCTACATATGCAATTCATTCAAATTGAAATATCATACTCTAGAAAATAGCATAAACAAAAGTATAAAAATTTATAGCACAAATATATATTTCTATTAAAAAAATATAATAAGTCAACCTTATCAAATATCAATGTTAAATTAATTCACATAAGAATTTGTATTTAAAAATAACAAATATAAATGTTTCAAATCTATATATATATATAATTACTAGCTAATAGAATTTAATAAAACCTATTTAATTTTACCTATGTGGCAATTTAACAATTTTTCCTCCAAAAATCGTTACATTTTGATGTATTTAATCTTTCATTTAATCATTAAATAATTAATACTCATCACTTCAAAATTACAAAAATCATTTTAAACTTTTGATTAATGACAGTTGACCATATAATGTGTTAACCGTATAATGTGATTAAATGTTATTATTTTTATTACATTTAATTTTTTTTTTAAAAATAAAAAATATATTTGAAATTCCTAAATAAATAATAAATAATTCACAAATAAAAGACGTACCAAAATATACATTACATCTAATCAGATAAACGCAATTTTAAAAAAAAAAATATTTCAACTCTTTTAATTGTAAATTTAGTCTGCAAAAAAGTAAAAGAAAAATAATTAATCATTATATGTACAGACTCACAATAATTTATTTATATCTGTACATTTGAACAGGTCGAATACTAGTCGCCTTTATTAGAGACGTTATTTTGCTTCACATGACTAAAGTCTCAAATGGTGACAAAGCCCAAAACAGCTGAAGCCCAAATTTTAACAATTATAAGCCCAATAAAAATTAATTAAATGCACGTAAATTAAGATGAACATGTAAGGAGAAATATATATTATATGATAAATAAGCATCCTACACTATTAAAAACTTTATATACAACGTTTTTATAACTGTAAGTTTCTTTTTCTCTTTTAAAATTTATAGAGATTAATTTTAGCTTATATTTATTGTGATGGCATAATAAATCATTACAAGAAATTGTTTCATTTGATGTTAAAATAGTATTGTAGTCACTGGTAAAATCAAACTCATAATCTCATGTCAAAATCTTGTATTGCAATAAAAGAGAGATAAATATTTGTTAATCACCTACATTTTACATTCCAATGTGAATGTTTATTTCTAAACCAATCTAGCTAGAGCAAAATTTTGATTGAGCACATAAATATGGATATAAATCACCTCGGATAATATATTTCATCATTATTTCAATAACATATATTCACCTTTTCCATTTTCTGGTAAATTATATAATTTTTTTAGGAAACTTGTACATACAATTGCATCCTTAGTTTTTAAGAGTAAATTATCTAATTGGTGTACTTTATATATTATGTATTGTGTGTGGCTAATCCAATTTATTTTTACAATCAAGGGTAGTGTCATTTTCGCGTATATGAAAAGATTACATTTTTTGTGAAAAGAATGTGATAGTGATACCATATTCCAACACTCGATTTTAAATAAATAGCCTTTAAAATA
>BKCP01010514.1:3606457-3637103 GCA_008636005.1 Striga asiatica | reverse complement strand
CGATATGAATTTTTTTATTTTTGGTGCAATTGGATATGACTTTTCACCCAACTCTCGCAAGCAAGCAAAATAGAAACACCAACACAAAATACTGCGATCCAAAAAAAACCCGCTTCCACCAGATTGAACCTTTTCACCAGCTCCCACCAGCTCACGCCCTCACGCGCCGCCGCACCAAAACCGAAATCTCCGTTCACGACCACGCGGCTGAGTAGAAACTCCTTCCCGTACCCAATCAAATCCCCCACCTCACCAACCATATCCATCAAACCAATCGCAGCCGTCGATCCGGCCCGACCCATATAGCCCGCGCACGACCCGAGATCCTCCGCCGCATCCGCAACCCACCGGATCAGATCCTCCATCTGCTCATAGCTCCGTGTTTCCAGATCCGGGTCGAATGACGCGCCTGATTCGACCCATCGCGTGGGCTAGAGAGGCAGAGCAGCTCATCAGCGCTGGCTCGGGCCGGGTCCACTCGGGCGCCGTGGATACGATCCGGGCTAGCTTGACCCGGGATGTTTCTATAGAAACCGCGAGGACTTGGTCCGGGGTTAGGTCGGGTCGGGTCGCGAGGAGGGGGTCTAGGGCTGTTAAGCAGGATGTGTAGCGACGGGTCGGGCGACAGAATTCATGGACTGCCGGGTTCGGGTCGGGCGAGGAGTGGTTGGGCACGAGGTGGATGATTATGCCGCCGATGATTAGCGTTAATAGGAAGATTAGGGTGAAGAAAGCGAGGATTAGGGACTTGTTCCTGCGGCGGAGGGAGGGGACGTCGTCGTTTTGGGGGAGGAGGCTGGCTTTGGAGCTGGCGTTTGAAGATTCCATTGGCTCTATGTAGGAAGTTGTGGCCTTGTGGGAAATTGAAGTGAAAAATTGAATTCAATAAATCATGTGTGGAAATTTTTAAAAAATAATGAGTCAACCATATTGACATATAATTATAGAAATCTTTTAAAACATCCAAGATAAATGTGAGAATAAAACTGAATCAACATATTTAGGTTAATATCTTACTAAAATCATTCCATATTTTTCGTAACATATTTTGGTTAATATCTTAGCAAAATTATTCCATAATTTTCGTGAAGATAAATGTGCAGAGAAAAACTATGTATAAAAAGGTATTAATTGATACGCGTGACCAGGATTATTTCGCCAGATCTTGAGATGGAGATGGAACGCGTGACCGAGCTGACGATGGATCGGCGGCCGAGGAAAAGGCCGGGGTTAGGATGGGATGTTCTTCCTCAAGCCCCTCAGGTACGTTTGTCATAAGATCTTAAAATCTTGATCTTCTTGATCTTCTTGATCTTCTTTTTNTTTTTCTTTTTTATAGTTTGTTTTGTAGCTCTGATGCGAAATTATGAATATTATTGGAATGGGATGTTCCTCCTCAAACCCTTAAGGTATTTTTTTATAAGATCTTAAAATCTTGATCTTCTTTCTTTTTCGTTTTTTTTATGATTTGTTTAGTAGATTTGATGAGAAATTATGAATATTATTGGGTCAGGTATGGGTAATGGCTTTTTCTTTCAGTAATAAATTTGCCTTGCTGGTGTGTTTTATGTTTTGTTTGGTTTTGGATTGGTTTGAAGAATTCTTATTTTCTAATTTCTTAATTCTTTTTAAAAGACCTTAGATCTGCTCTTGGTTTTTATATTTATCCAGAAAATCTTATGACTTTTGAAGAGAAAATCCTGGTTGTATTGCCTGTATTATATTATTTCGAGTTGGCTTATTATCATGGAGTGTTGTACCTTTTTTTCTTCGAAGACCTCTATAATTTATTCCTAAGTTTTGAAATTAGTCGTCGAAATTTATGATCTATCTCATAAAGGATGAGTCTTTACTATCTCATAATATTTATATTACATCTCGCATCCTACTTTTATACATTTATGCGATTATATTAAAAATAATTTGGCTAATCCTCTCTATATATTTAAAAATATATTTATAAAGGTGATAACTTTTGTATTTCTTATCGCTTTACATATATAATATATCAAATTAATCATCTTTTGATGAGCTTCGATTTGATATTCATATTGTATATATAATAAATAAATTATATTTATCTTTATAATAATAATAAAAATTATTTATTAAAATTAATTAGAAAATAAAATTATTATCAATTAGTATATTTATGTTTAATGTAGTTATATGTTATAAGGTAGAAAATTTATTATAATATAACACATATAAGTCGCACAAGTAACATGTGTCATACTAAAATATATAATAATATATACTCCATCCTATTTTTATTATTTGTCACTTTGGTTTAATTGATCATTGATAAAATAAATATCGTTTTAGATATTTTGTTGATACTTTTTTTCATTTTTAACCCTCCATCTAATACACAGTGTCTCCATTGTTGTACTTATCAATATTCAAAACCATATGCTAATGCCCTGAGCCTATGTGACAAACTCTCATGATTCGTAATTTTATTTGGCAAAAAATCATGTTTTGGAGTTAGGCTTGGATATAAATTAATATTTATATTAATTAATTGTAATTTAATATTGTTTCCTATTATAACCATTGGATTGAAAATATATTTTTAAAGGTGATAACTTTTGTATTTTTTATCGCTTCTACATATATAATATATCAAATTAATCATCTTTTGATGAACTTCGATTTGACATCCATATTGTATATATAATAAATAAATTATATTTATCTTTATAATAATAAAAAAATTATTTATTAAATTTAATTAGAAAATAAAATTATTATCAATTAATATATTTATGTTTAATGTAGTTATATGTTATAAGGTAGAAAATTTATTATAGTATAACACATATAAGTCACACAAGTAACATGTGTCATACTAAAATATATAATAATATATACTTCATCCTATTTTTATTATTTGTCACTTTGGCTTAATTGATCATTGATAAAATAAATGTCGTTTTAGATATTTTGTTCATATTTTTTCATTTTTAACCCTCCATCTAATACACAGTGTCTCTCCATATCCCATCTCCATTGTTCCCCACAGCATTTATTAAATAGGGTTAATATTGTCAAGAAAAAAAATCTTAATTAGTGAGTTGCATTTGAATTGATATTATGAAATCCGTTTGTATTTTACTATTTATTTATATATATATATATATAAAATACAAAACAGTAATATATATCCTTATAAATAAAATTTAAATTTATTTATCAAACTAAATTAAATTATATCAATTAAAACTATAAATTATATTATAAAGTAATAGAAATTTGTATGTATTCTTTTAAAAATGATATTTATTTGAAATCTAATTGGTATGTTGTCAATGTAATAAAAATAAATAATTATTTATATAAATTCTAAAATTACATATAAAGTTAAAAAACTGTGAAGTACGACTGATACGACACTTGATGTATTAGGCATCTAAAGTAAAAAAAAAAAATTATTTTGTTTAATATTAAATAAACATATTCTACACTTATGAATATACATATCATCATATTATTTTTATTTATTTAAGATATATATTTTATTACTTATGTAATAATAAATAATATTGATATTTTTATATGATATAAGTAAAAAAATTCAACACGAGTTGACATTTTCATTTAATGTACCGGTATTTAATTATTATGATTAAAAACATATAATTTGACAATATAATTAAAACCCAAAGTAATGTTTTATATAAAATTAAATTATTTTAGTTTAAAAAAATATAAAATTTTACAAAAGCTTTCTAATTTAACATAATACACGGGTATTGTACTAATAAGCAATATAGATAAATATTCATTCAACATGCGTTGACACGTTTTCTTAAAATTGGAAAAGTTGGCCTACTGCCCATGTTAGTAAATGATGTGGCTGATTATGATTGGTTTAATTTTGAGGAAATGGTTCCCTGGAACTTCTAAACGGGACTTTAGAAAATTCCTAGTATATGATCTTATCCATTGATGTTGATGATTGGTTGGGGACAAGAAGAAGTCTTCCATTCCACGCACTTCCTCGCAAGAAGAAGTCTTACATTCTTCCAACACTTCAAAGTCCCATAAAAACACGCACACACACATACACCTTTCCCAATAATGGCACCGATCTCCGACCCCTACCGGCTGCCGCCTCTCCCCACCACCGCCAACGATGTCCCTTTTTCCGGCTAATCAACACCCACTTGCTCCGGCCAGCTGAGAGATTGGCGGACCAATGCTCCGTTGGCATTTATTATCACCTACTGGGTTTCAATCATCATCATCGTCGTTTATAACTTAATGCACCCCAAAATCCCAACTTTCGAAATCGAGTCGGCCTCGGTTTCACTGCACAGGGACGTTGAATTTAATGCGACCGTTTGGAAATTAGGGTTTACAGTCGAGAAACAAACGGACAAGATGGGGGATTTCGGCGTATGGGTCCGCTGTGCAAAGTATCCGTATTGGTGGGGAAGGGAGATGGGGACCTTTGGTGGTGGGGAAAACGGGACCACTACTCGTGCGAACGTGACGTTGATCACGTCGTTCGATTGTGGTCCTCCGAAGGCGATGGAGTACGATGTGATGTTCAAGGGAAGGTACTGGGGACGTGCAATTGAGGCCGTGTGCAAGAATATGACGGCCGAGCCGCATGGTAGGTTTGTGGTTGGACGGCCGAGATCGTGTCCGGTGACCGAGTCCGAGTACAACGAACTCCACCCTTACTAGGGTAGGATCGTATAGTACAATCTGCATGTTTTTTTATTTATTTATTTTAATTTTATGGAATGTAGGGTACTAGGGTTTGTTGAAATATGGAATAATTCTTGATGCATGTGTTGAATGGGATTAACTGAGATGGTGCTTGCATATATTTATATATATATATAGGATGTGGTTCAAATGAGAACCAAGTCCTAGCGTGAGAACCGTGAGAACCGCTATTTTTAATTGTATGAAGTGCTATGATTGATTGTATTTAGTGCTATTTTTAATCAGGATGTATTTTATTAAAAATAGCAACTTAGCATTTGTAAAAATGATAGCACCATGTAAGATTAAAAATAGCATCATACACAATTAAAAATAGCATCAAATATGGTTCACGGTTCTCACACCAGAAAAGGTTTTTATTTGAACCACTCCCTATATATATATATATATATATGTATATATATATATATAGCTACATTTAATGGAGTTTGATTTGTGTGACATGTATAAAACTAATTTTTTGAACTGGAAAAATATGAAATTTGTTTATGCGAAAAGACTATATTGTATGACATTTAAATTAATATGTGTCTTCCAAACATATAAGTTTGTGAAAAAGTAGAATTACCAATTAAAATGTTCTCTTCAACTTTCATCAAGTGGCTATGTAATTACATCACATTCATTTAATGGTTAAAATGCAATTTTGGTCATATTAAATCATAAAAGGTAACAGTTTAACTTTCATCCAAGTGACATATATATAGCAATCTAACCGTTAAAATTTTCAATTTTGAGATCAAAATGACTGAAAGTGCAATAAAATATTATATTACAGGATTTAATTAAATTGCGGATTTTTGACAGCTATTGCCTCTAAAATTTAAATTACAGGTCTTAAAATTGTATATGACTATATCTCATTCTAGTGCGACCGTGTGGGAATTAGGGTTTACGGTCGAGAATCAAAGGGTCAAGATCGTAGATTTCGGCATATGGGTGCGGTGCGCAAAGTCTCCCGTTTGGTCGGGAAGGGACATGGAGACCTTTGGTGGTGGGGAAAACGGGACCACTCGTGCGAACGTGACGTTGATGAGCACGTTGTTCGATTGTGGTCCTCCGAAGGCGCTCGAGTATGATGTGTTGTTCAAGGGAATGTATTTGGCACGTGTGTTTAAGGCCGTGTGCAAGAATATGACGGCCGAGCTGCATGCAAGCGACCGTCGTAGGTTTGTGGTTGGACGGCCGAGATCGTGTCCGTTGACGGAGTACCATCGCTAGTGTAGGAGGAGTAGTAGTAGTACAATACAATATGTGTTCTCTACCATTTTTTTTGGTTTGTTGAAATATGGAATAACTAATCTTGATGCATTGAAATGAATTGAGATGGTGCTTGCATATATATATGTAGCTACATTTAATGGAGTTTGATTTATGTGTAGGCATTAGGCATGCTTGTTGCTCGAGCCCCTAACAAGCAGGCCCCGCTCGTAAATTAAACAAGTCAAAAAACTATACTCGAGTTTGGCGCATTTACCAATATTGATGAGCCCAACTATAGAAAATTATACAAAGTTCTCTTTTCGAGTCTTTATCGAGCAGAGCTTGTTAACGAAATAAGCTCGAGCCTTAACAAGCCGAGTCGAACTCACGTTACATTTTAACAGTCCTACTAGGCATGCAGAAACCCAAATTTGTGCGTTTCGAAGTCTTTGATATACTAGAAAAATATGGAATTTGTTAAATATTAGCTAAAAAGAAAAATTTCAGCTAAGTACGTAGTAACATGTATAAAACTGATTTTTTAAACTAGAAAAATATGGAATTCTATCTCGGGATTATGTATTCTCGATCATATTTTGTTTCTGTAGATTTCGTGCATCCTTTTGCAATGTGTCCGGGGAACACTCGTTTTTTCAGTGAAGATCTTTCACATATGCCTGTTACAAAAGATCTAGAGATTGAGCGTGCTTTCAAGGACTTAATGGCCACAAATTGGGATGAACTTCCATCAGAAATCGTCCATGGCGTAAAAAATGCATTGTCCAAGAACGCAGAGGACAAAGCTGCTCAGGATGTTCTTAAAAATGTGTTTCGAGCAGCTGAGGCAGTTTAGGAATTTACCGGCATTATAATGTCGCTAAAAATGGTTATATGACGTCATTGGCCTTAGTGGCGAGGTACAAGAAACTCCGATGCAGTTGATGATTAGGCTAGTAACAAAAACCACACCTGAAGTTTGATCAAAATATGGAATCAATCCGCTTTTCTTTAAAATTACAAATAGCCTCTTGAGGATTTTGTTTGTATTGTAAATTGCCCCCTTTCGACCACTGTTGATATTTTATTTCCTATGTATAATCTAACTATGGGCAACATATTATATACTATTATATTAGTTATTCAATTAATTAATAGACTCAATTAAGTGATCTAAATAAAGTAGAGTCCATAGGCTACGTAAATTGATATGGGCTGATTGAGTGGATACCTAATATTATTAGGGTTAGATGATAATGAGTGACCTACCCTAGTAGTATATAAAGACCCTCTTGGTTATGGTCCCCAATATACTAAATCAAACATAGTTCTCTTTTCTCCCCCCATCTGAATTGAGAATGACGGTCTCATATGAGGAATAAGGCGATTTAGTTGAGGAAGACCATAAAACCAACCCCGTTCGTGATCAAGGATGTGTTCGTGATCCAGACCGTGTTCATGGAGATGGGATCCGGAGGTTGATGATAAGGTATTCCGCATCTAGAAACTCAATCTCAATGGATCCAAGTATTCCTTATAATCTTTAATTATAATCTAGTGCGATATTGATTTTCCTAGAATTAAAGTATGTTCTAGGTTAATTGTTATTGAATTTATATTATGTGATTATAAATTCCTACGTACAAATCTCAAGGGGTTATTTGTAGTTCTGAAAGATAATTGAGTATTTTTCGTTGTGAGGCTTAATTTAAACTCTGGGACACTTTTCGTGATCATCTCTGTTTTGTTCTGTTGCCTGAACTGATAATTTTATTGTTGGGCAGAATGTGAAAACATTGAGTGAAGAATATTCAAAGGCATTGCAGACTATTTTCGATAGCATAGTTTATCTGGCTGCATTTGGGCCAGAAGAGAGCTACTTGAAGAAGAAAGTGGAAACGGAGTTGGGAACAAAGATGATATGTTTGAAAATGTGGTGTGGTGGCCTCGAGGCTAAGTGGGGAAAGGTATACTTTCCTTTTGCTGAATTATATAGTTTTTTTCCCCTTTTTTCAATCGAAAATGTTGATGTGGCTCCCAATCAGTCTAACTTTCGATTTTCCAGTGTGATGTGGCATCTGCATTGCCAATAGACATATACACTTAAATAAAATTAAAAAGAAAAACAAAAAAGTATAAAATAATAAAATAAGTATTTTTTATTAACCAATTAATTAATTTTTTTGGTCGAAACGATAGGAGTACTATTATAACTCAAAACGCACAAAAGTGCAAATAAAACTACAAGGCTCCCAACGGGAGAAGAAAGAGCAGCTAAAACTGAATAAAATGGGAGGACAGGTCTGACGACCACCTAGAATCCCGACTCTAGCAACGCTAGAAACCCAAAACCAAGACTCACTAGACTCCTAACACCACAAACAACAACGAAAACTACAGGGATCCCAACAGGATACTACCCGAGTGTCTGCTCCCAACAGGAGAATCAATTTGACACTCGGGTTCACAGGGGCCAAACGACCCAAACCCAAAACACAGGAAACAAAATAGCACACGGCAATGAGCCAACCGAATTAAAGAAAGCCCATACCAAAAACACAAACACAAAACAAAGAAATCAAACTACAAAACAAACACTGAAAAGACAATAAAACACACGAGCCCTCCCTCTACAGAAAATCCTATCCTAACCAGCAGCCACCAAATCAACCCGGGGGATTCAATAGCATGAGAAGAGCGACCCCTCCACTGCCAAATTGCCTAGCTGAATCGAGACTCATACCACTAATTCCACCAGAGCTAATTCTCCCAACACCAGAAAACATCGAGAAGCTCCCCACACCGTAAATCCGAGTCCCCTAACACCACTAGCAGACTCTGATAGAACAGTGAGCCCCCGGGACATAGAGAACCAGGGGAAGAGAACCAAGCCCAATGCCTCAGCCACAGCCCCTTCCATCCAAAGTCACAAAGACCACGGCCACCAACGAGCCCAAACCCGAACCTACCCTGCCTCCTCACAATTAGCCGCAGCCACCAATCGCGTCCGCATTTCAGGGAGAACAGAGAAGGGCAGAGCACACCAGTCGCAAACAATAAATAGCCGAGACAAGAACGAACAAAAGAAGGAGACTCACCCTCAATCGAGACCGACAAACCCAAAAGCCGATCAGTCTTCAATCGAAAGCTCGCACCCTGCACTCACCCGTCCGCCGGCGAAAAGGAGCAGCGCAGACCGATAGGCCCTTCCCACCTCGACGACCGGAAGAGACGAGCCCAGAGACCGTCCCTACCGTTGCAAGCAAGTTCGGAGAGGGTCCACCTGAGGAGCCAGGGACCTCCGACTAAGGAAGGCGAATAGCCGTAGCCGAACCCGGCCCTTACCCAACTCACCGCGACCTATTAACCTTCCACCGCACCATGAAATCCGGCAATCGCAAACCCTAGCCCACCTATCGGAGGAGGCGAGCCTGAATTGGCGACCACCGAACCACCGGCCGTAGCGAGCAGTGTCGCAGCAACTGGGACGGGCCGGCCGGCGAGGGACGACTACCAGCAAAACGGAGATCCGAGAGGAAGGCGACGGAAATTGATTGTGGACGACTAGAGTTGGGGCCGAATTTTTAGAGAGAGAAAAAAGTGGTATAGTTATTAATAAAGTCTGTAACTAACCAATTAATTAATAATCATCTTAAATATAAAATTAAAAATTAATCAAGTCATTTTTGTATAATTACCTTAAAATATGTCTATTAAAATCAAGGTTTTTTTAAATAAATCTAGCATTCTATAATTTTATGGAATACCTAAATTAAAATATACCTAATAAATATGTCTAAAATACTATAATTAGTTATAAATTAAATTATCATAAATTAATTATAATTATAAAATAACTATATGTTTAATGGAAGCCAAAGTTTAAAAATAGGAAAAAATTGTTGGCTCCTTAATTATTTGATATATATTTAAATATTAAATAATAAATATTTAGCTTTTTATAATTTTTCTTGTACAAATCTATGTATTGCTAATGAGAAGACACTTCATAATCTATATCTATATCCATGTATTATTAAAAGAAATTGAAAATAGACTAAAAGATTTTTTTACGTCATTTTGTGTTAATAAATAAATAAATATTTTAATTATATATAAAATTCAATATTAATTGGTTATTTTATTAACTTTTTTACATATAAAATATTAAATTTTGTTATGCAAAATTTTAACAACGAAAAAAATAAGAGATATATGTAAATTTTTAAAAAAGCAAGAACGAATTAGATAGAAGATAAAATGCATCTTTTGTATTTCTTTTGGGAGAAAATCTTCATCATTATTCATCCTCTCTTTTGGATGAAATTAGCTTCCTTTTTATATTGTAGTACAATTAGTACTACTATGTAGTACGAGTTACTATTTCATTATAAAGTACAATGAGATCTTATTTTTGAAAGAACAAGTCGTCAATCACTACATGACCGACGTTTGGTAGGTAAATGTCTCGTCACCAGTTATTAGTGTGGCTGGTCAACACTCTAAGTCGAGTGGACAACACCTCAAGTAGGGTGGACAACACCCGCAGTCGATAATTTGAGGACCTTCTCCTTAATTATTTGAGGTCCTAATCAGCTATACAACAACCCTGGTCGGCTGGACAACACTAGAGGTCATCTGAACAACGCCCCTGGTCGACATTTGAGGACTTGTCCCTTATTTGAGGTCCTAGTCAGTTGGACAGCACCCCAGGTTGGCCAGACAATGCTCCAAGTCAGTATCTAAACATATGTTGGCGTTTGAAGTTGACCAAGTCGTGTCAAAATTTTACTTGACAAAATCTGCTATGTATATGTCTATTTTTCGAGCATTTTAAACCCCTTTTGCTTTGTCACGTTTCACTCTTCAATTAGTCGTGACTAAATTGGTACCAACAAATTTATTATATTTTAACAATTATTTTTAATTTAACACTGCTAGCAGGGCATATGAAACTAAAAACTATTTTTTATATTTATTTGGAAATATTTTTTCTCAACTTATCTGGATATCTTATATCAACAATAGTTGAATCTACTTTTTAGATACGCACTCTATTAAAATATGTCTATTAAATTCAAGTATTTTTATAAATAAATCTAGCATTCTATAATTTTTATGAAATACTTAAATTAAAATATACCTAATAATTATGTCTATATTCTATAATCAGTTACAAATTAAATTATCATAAATTAATTATAAATTATATAATAATTATATGTTTGACGGAAGTCAAAGTTTAAAAATAGGGTAAAATTTGTTCGTTTCTTAATTATTTGATATATATTTAAATATTAAAATATATTATTTTGGAATATTTAATAAATATTTACGCTTTTGATCATTTTTCTATACAAACTATGTATTGTTAATGAGAAGACACTCTATAATCTATATCTATATCCATGTATTATTAGGAGAAATTGTAAATAGGCTAAAAAAATTTTATGTCATTTTGTGTTACTAAATAAATATATATTTTAATTATATATAAAATTCAATACTAATTGTTCATTTTATCAACTTTTTACATACGAAATAATAAATTAAGTATATTTTCATAATTATTTTTAGTTTAACACTCCTACCAGGCATATGAAAGTAACTATTATTTTTTTATATTTATGTGAAAATATTTTTTCTTAACTTATTTGAATATTTTATATCAACAATGGTTGATCTACATTTTCATTTTAATAGTGTAAGTTTTTTTATGGTTTAAATATATTATGTCAACATTTTTTTAATGACAACTCTTATTTGGTTATTAAATGATTTTAAAAATTAAAAATAAATATCACTTATGTTTTTAACTGAATGCATAAGTGATATTTTTAATATTAATTAAAAAGAAAACTTTCAGCTAAGCAGCTAGTGATATATATAAAACAAAGTTTTTAAACTAAAAAAAATATGGAATTATTTTAATATATGTAAAAAAGACTATAACGTGTGACATTTAGATTAATATGTGAAAAAGACTATAATGTGTGACATCTATTACTATATAATACGGAGAAGAAAAAATGTTTGAAAAAATATTTCAAATTCCCGCTTAAAAAACTGTTTTTCCCCCTTAAATTTAATTTGAATTTTTTTCATCCCCTTTTTTTGCCATGGATTTCCCTTATCTACAACATGATTAGATTTCAAATCTTTTCAGTTCACATTACAATTCGATTTTAATTCGGGATTCAAAATTTGATTAGATTTTTTTTAAATATGTAAAAAAATGAGAATCCCCTCTCTCTCTCTCTCTCTATATATATATATATACAAATTTGTGATGAGTTGAATTTTAAATTCAATTTAATATTAACAAATGTATATTTTATGTAAATAAAATTTAATAGAAAAACAAAATTAAAAAGATTGTGTGGTAACATTTTTCGAAATAAATAAATTATGGGAAGGTGATTTTGTTAGCAAAAAATTCAAAGAATTTTGTTTGGGTTCAAATTTTGAATACGTGTATGATTAGTTATAGATAAATGAATCCAACATATTCTAACTACCAAAAAATATGGAAACACATTTCCTTATTTAAAAATTCAAATTCAAGAATGTGAGGAGTTGAATTTTAGATTTAATTTGAAATTAACCACTAATGTATATCTTATGTAAATAAAACATAATAAGAAAAAAAAATTTGTGTGGTGACATTTTTCGAAAAGTGTGAGGAGTTGACTTTTAGATTCAATTTAAAATTAACCAATGTATATCTTATGTAAATAAAATTTAATAAAAACAAAAAAAATAGAAAAAAATGTGTAATAACATTTTGGAAATCTATTACTATTATTACGACTAAGAAAAATTGTTCAAAAAACTCAAAAAAATTATCTTATTTTCCCGCTTCATATTCCCGCTTTTTTTTTCGTTTTATTACTTTATTCGGTAAAGTTTTTTTATTTTTTTTTTCATAATCCCGCCTACATTTCAATTGTAATTTATTTGGACGTATATCATAATCCTTTTTTTTTTAATCGATTTGGTAGGAATCGGATATTTCCTTTTTTTTTTGGAAGGGAGTTGATATAAATCGAATAACATCAATTTAAGTTAATTAATTATGAAATTTCATTTCCTTTTTTTTTTCAAATCTGATTTATATTATATAGATAGATTTCACTTCCTTTTTTTGTAAGCGATTACCTTTTTTTTTGGTAAGCGATTGTTTCAATGAAACGTGCACTAAGATCGGGTTGACCGAATTAAACAATTTTGAATAATATTAAATTAATCGATTACTATTAAATTAATTTTATTTGATTTTCACGTCTAAAATTTTCCAAAATACTATTTTTATTTTTGTGGAAAATGGCGGTTGGATGAAAAAGTCAAATTCAAATTAAAAAAAAAATTGTTATTCTGAAAAAGATATTTTGTAAACCTTAATTCATAAAAATATGGTCAATGATAACTTTAAATACAACGGGTAAATATGGTCAATGATATCATAAATTATATTTTATATTCGATAAGTTCAACTTAATTGATGATTTTGTTTGTTAATATTTGCTTAAGTACAAAATATTTTAAAGTTTATAAAGAATCTCATTTTATGTAGGTTCTTGGTACTTTTTTATTTGTACATATTCATTTTTCATCCCATGTCCAAATACAAATTTAAATGTGGATCTTACATGTTTATTAGAAATATATGTATATTTTTTCAAAAAGTATGACGATCATATAATTAATTTTATCATATATCATATGTTGGATGTTATTAGTTTGGTTGGGGACACTCATAATTTTCAAATAAATAATATATAATTTTTCATATTTGGTATTTCTTTTTTTATAATAATAAGATGTTAAATATAAATAACTATGTTTAATATAAAGTCTTAGAAAAGGTTTTAAGTAAAAACCCCTCCGTGCAGCGCACGGGATACACACTAGTCTATACTTATATTAAAAGGTATCCCATTTACCAGAATTAGTATAAAGAAAAGTCAAAGGTAATTAATGTTTGCTGGAAATAGAATGACATTAATTACAGATTTGTTTTGGTATTTATAGCTTGACAATAAATATTTGTTATGGGATAAAAAAACCGATTTTTTTACCTTTGCTGGAAAAGTCAAATGTAAGTATAGAGTTGCTTTATTCCATAACATCGGTTTAGTTAAAATAATCTCATAAAATTGGTTTTAATGTCAAGCCTATAAATAAAGATTTAATCGGTTTTAATAAAGCAGAATTAATCCGTTTTAATAATTGCATAGAATTTCAAAGTTGTTATTTATTGTAAAAAAATTAAATTCTAAAAAAATATTTTTGTATATTTTGTAAAATGTTTGTACAAAATGATTTACTTTAAATTTATTTGCATAATTTAAATTAATTACATTAATAGATAATATGAACATACATTAAATATTTTAATTACATAAAACAAAAAGGAGAAGAAGATTACATCTATAACTTATAATAATAATGACATTATACTACAATAAATTTTATAATGAAATAATATAAGTATTATACGAGGAACAAGATTACGTAAAATTGTTATTTTTCTTATATCAATAAATAAATATATATAATGAAATCAAATTTATATTATTATAAACATGTGAGCGAGATAATATATTAATTAATTTACGGGCTAGCGCTACCAGACTCAGGTTCAATGTTCCGACAAAAAATGACGTTGATGAAAAGATGTAAAAATATAGATGATTGAACTCTATTATTTTCTAGGTCTGAACGGACAAGCCCTATGGTCCATTCATTTAATATCTCCCGTGAATCGCACGAGCTAATTAACGGACAAGTTCTGTGGAAGTAACTCATTAATACTTATGTCCCGTGTATCGCACGGGCTACGTGCTAGTTTAGATTAATATGTGTCACTCCCAAACATATAAGTTTGTGAAGTAGAAATTCCAATTAAAATGTTCTCTTCAATTTACATAACTAAAGTGACTATACAATTAACGCATATTAGTTTTATGGCTAAAATGGTCTTATTTAGAATATGAATGTAGCACTTTAGGTTTCACTGAAATGACATATAACAATTTTAACTCATGTAATTTAATATTTTGCTTCAATTTTAATTACCCAACTGTTAAAATTTCTAATTTTCGCATTAACACAATTTAAATTGTAGCAAATTATTAAATTACAGAAGTTAAATTGAGAATCAAAATCTATCCCATCTTTCACTAGGATTTTTTTACGGCCAGGGGACTGAAATTGCATACATAACTTACTGGACTGAAATTGCATACATAACTTAAAATGCTATATGTCCTTAATTACTACATTCATAATTAGATTAAATTTGCAATTTAGCAACCTATTATTAAGCAATCTTAAAATAAATGATATGACCTTATCCATTGATGTTGATGACTGATTGGGGACAAGAACAAGTCTTCCATTCCAAGCACTTCCCCGTAACTCACTCGCTCCACCAACTGCAAAATCTTGACTCTCATATCATTCTCACATTACATTTTCCTAACCTTTAAAATCCCATAACACACACACACACACACACACACACACACATCTTTCCCAATGGCACCGATCTCCGACCCCTATCGGCCGCCGCCTTTCCCCACCGCCGCCAACGATGCTGCTTTTCCCGGCCAAGCAACACCCACTACCTTCGACCTGCTGAGAGATTGGCGGATCGGTGCTCCGGTGGCATGTTTTACAATCTTCTGGGTTTCATTCTTCATCCTCGTCGCTTATGCGTGCATTACCGCCGATGTCCTAGCTTTCGAAATGGAGTCGGTCTCGGTTTCACTGCACAACGACGTGGAATTTAACGCGGCCGTGTGGGAATTAGGGTTTATGGTCGAGAAACAAATTGTGAAGATCAAGGATTTCAGCATATGGGTCCGATGCGCAAAGTCCCCCGATTGGTGGGGAAGGGAGATGGGGACCTTTGGTGGTGGGGAAAACGGGACCACTCGTGTGAACGTGACGTTGATGAGCACGTTGTTCGATTGTGGTCCTGCGGTCGAGATGAAGAAGGCGCTCGAGTACGATGTGATGTTCAAGGGAAGGTACCGGGAACGTGCGATTAAGGCCGTGTGCAAGAATATGACGGCCGAGCCGCATGGCAGCCGTGGTTGGTTTGTGGTTGGACGGCTGAGATTGTGTCCGGTGACGGAGTACTAGTGTAGGAGTATTAGTACAATATGTGTTCTCTACCAATTTTTTTTTTTTTTTTAATAATTTATTTTTATGGAAGGGTTTGTTGAAATATGGAATAATTCTTGATGCATGTGTTGAAATGATGGATTTGAGATGGTGCAATTGCATATTTATATATATACATGTGTAGCTACATTTAATGTAGTTTGATTTATGTGTAGGAATAAGGCATGTAGTAAACGAGCTGATCTGAGCTCGAGCCCTTAATAAGTGGATCTCGCTCATAAAGTAAACAAGTCAAAAAATTATACTCGAGTTTGACTCATTTATCAATATTGACGAGCCCAACTATAGAAAATCATATAAAATCCTCTTTTTAAGTCTTTATCGAGCAAAGCTTGTTAACAGAATAAGCATTAAATGAGCTCCAGCTCGACTTGTCTAACAAACGAGCCGAGTCGAACTCTCGAGCAGCTCGTTACATTTAACAGTTCTATTAGGCATGCAGAAACCCAGATTTGTGCGTTTCGAAGTCTTTGATATACTAGAAAAATATGAAATTTGTTAAATATTAGCTAAAAAGAAAAATTTCAGCCAAGTAGTGACATGTATAAAATTGATTTTGTAAACTAGAAAAATATGGAATTTGTTTAATACTAGTACGTAACCCGTGCGATGCACGAGATGTAAAATTTGGAAGAATAATATAACCTCACGTGCATTAGGATCGAAATTGAAATCATTAAAATACATAGGAACATTGTTGAATCATAAAAAGTTCGGTAACAATCATATATTATTAAAATCCTCCTTGTACATAACATTATGCGTTTGATTATTTGGTAACTCCTCATTATCACAAACTAATATTTTCAAAAGAGACAAATCCTAAAAATCAAACTAATATTTTTGGTGAATAAACTAATATTTTAGGATTGGTGAACAAACTAATATTTTAGGATTTCTAGTATTTGTCTCTTTTTGGTGAACAAACTAATATTTTAGGATTGGTTATATGAATAAGGCTACCTGTTTTTGGTGTTCTTTTCATTCATTTTCATTTAAACAATCCGATGACTTGTATAATGAAATCCGAATCTTAAGTCCAAATATTTAAAACAGAGTTTTTAAAAATTGAAAAGTCAAGGCAATCAGTTCAGATTAATTAAAGGTCAAAGAATATCCGCTCCTTGAAATAAAGACGTGTGCTATCATTAACCAAATATCCAGTTATTGATATAGAGTGGTTACCAAAAAATAGAACGCGATAAGGATGCTTCATGAAAATATCAATGGGATAAGGTCATAACAGATCGCTATACATTTTAACGATAAAAGCTCAGATGGAATGATTTATGATAATTATATGATAATTAATGAATTAACTAGATGTGTAAAAAGGACATAATTAATGAGAAGTGCGAAAAATGACATAATTAATGAGAAGTGTAAAAAGGACAAAAACTTACTGATTTTGAAAAATATTTAATGCAAATCCGACATTGACCATAGTTTGACCTACTATTTTGAATAAATATTAATTCTTATTATATAAGTATAGATATGTGAAAAGACTGTATCGTGTGACATTTAAATTAATATCCCAAACATATAAGTTTGTGAAGTAGGATTGCCAATTAAAATGTTTTCTTCAATTTACATCAAGTGGCTATATAATTACCACATATTTTATAGTTAAAACGCAATTTTGATCCTATATATTAATAAGATTATTAATGTAGGAATTTAGGCTTCAATGGAGTGGCATATACTATTAATTACCACAAGATTATTAATGTAGGAATTTAGGCTTCAATGGAGTGGCATATACTATTAATTACCACGTATCTAGCTCGATTTTGGGATCATGTACACTCGATTCAATCTCGGGATTATGTATTCTTGATCATGTTTTGTTTCTGTAGATTTCGTGCATCCTTTTGCAATGTGTCAGGGGAACACTCGTTTTTTCTGTAGATTCCGTGCATCGTTTTGCAATTTACCGGCATTATAATGTCGCTAAAAATGGAATTAGATGACGTCATTGGCGTTAGTGACGAGGTACAAGAAACTCTGATGCAGTTGATGGTTAGCTAGTAACAAAAACCACACCTGAAGTTTGATCGAAATATGGAATCAGTCCGCTTTTCTTTAAAATTACACCCTTTTCAACCACTGTTGAAGGTATGCTTTTGTCAAATGAATACAAATCTCAAGGGGTTATTTGTAGTTCTGAAAGATAATTTAGTATTTTTCGTTCTGAGGCTTAATTTAAACTCTGGGACCATTTTCATGATCATCTCTGTTTTGTTCTGTTGCCATAACTGATAAGTAGTAACATGTATAAAACTGATTTTTTGAACTAGGAAAATATGGAAAATTTGTTTAATATATGTGAAAAGACTATAGTATGTGACATACAAATTAATGTGTCGCTCCAAAACATACAAGTTTGTGAAGTAGAATTACCAATTAAAATGTCCTCTTCAACTTAATTACATCAATTGGTTATATAATTAATTATCACATATTACTTAAAAACTGTTTAATACATGACCTTATCCATTGTTGTTGATGATTGATTGGGGACAAGAGCAAGTCTTCCATTCCATGCACTTCCCCGTAACTCGCTCCACCAACTGCAAAATCTTGACTCATATCACTCTCACAATTACATTCCTCCAAACTCTTCAAAATCCCATAAAACACAAACACACACACACACACACCTTAATTTCCCAATGGCACCGATCTCCGACCCCTACCAGCCGCCGCCTCCCCCCACCGCCGCCGATGATGTCCCTTTTTCCGGCCAGTCGAGAAAGTGTCAGCCCCATCATTTGTTGGTGCTTTGTATCAGCATCTTGTTTTTAATATTCATCACCTTCCTCTCTTATAAAGCAGTGCAAGTCGATTTCCCAAATTTCGAAATCGAGTCCGTCTCGATTTCGCTGAAGGAATTTAACGCGAGCGAAGAAGAAGAACAGCTGTCTTTCCCGACCGTGTGGGAATTAGGGTTTACGGTCGAGAAACAAAATGACAAGATCGGGGATTTCGGCGTATGGGTCCGGTGTGCAAAGTCTCCCGATTGGTCGGGAAGGGAAATGGGGACCTTTGGTCTTCGAGAAAACGGGAACGCTCGTGTGAACGTGACTTTGAGCACGATGTTGTTCGATTGTGGTCCGGTCGAGATGAAGGCCCTCGAGTACGACGTGATGTTCAAGGGAAGGTACTTGGATTATGAGTTTAAGGCCGTGTGCAAGAATATGACGGCAGCCGAGGCACATGGCGGCCGCGGTGGGTCGTTTATGGTTGGACCGCCGAAATCGTGTCGGGTGAATGATTACAAACGTCTTCGCTAGTGTAGTGTAGTAGTAGTAGTATAATCTGTGTTCTTTACCATTTTTTTTTTTATTTATTTATTTGATATATTTTTATGGAAGGATTTGTTGAAATTATGGAATAATATTCTTTGATTCATGTGTTGAAATGATGGATTGAGATGGTACTTGCATATATATATATATATATGTAGCTCAATTAATTAATGGAGATTGATTTATGTGTAGACATTAGGCCTGTAAGCGAGCCGATCCGAGCTCGAGCCTTAAATGAGCGGGCTTGGCTCGTAAAGTAAACGACTCAAAAATTGTACTCGAGTTCAACTCGTTCATCAATATATTAACGAGCCGAACTCTAAAAAATTAAATAAATTTTTTTTTTTCGAGCCTTATCGAGCCGATTTCGTTAAAGAAATAAGCTTTAAACGAGCTCTAGCTCGACTCATTTATCAAACGAGGCAAAATGAATTCGAGCCTTAACGTGTCCAGCCGGACTCACGAGCGGCATCATACATTTAACAGCTCTCGTGGACATGCAGAAACCCCAATTTGTGCGTTTCAAAGTCTTTGATGTACTAGAAAAATATGGAATTTGTTAAATATTAGCTAAAAGGAAAATTTTCAAGCAAGTACACTACAGAAAAAATGATATATTCCAACGGAAAATCCTATGGTAATATATTCCCATGGAAATTCCAACGGATATTCCAATGGTATAGGTTCCGTTGGAATGATTCCAACAGAAATATTTCGTTGGAATGTATTTTTCATTGGAATTTTAGATGGAATTTGATGATTCCAACGACTATATTTCCAACGGTTTTTGACCAAAGGAATTTGCAATTTATGTTGGAATTTTTATTTCCACCACCGTTGGAATCGTCAAAATCCAACGGAAATTCCAATGAAAAACTTATTCTAACGGAATATTTTTGTTGGAATTTCCGTTGGAATTATTCCAACGGAAATAATAGCATTGAAATATCTGTTAGAATTGCCGTTGAAATTCTATTGGAATATATTTTCATTGGAATTTCATCATTTTCTTGTAGTGGTAGTGACATGTATAAAACTGATTTTTTAAACTAAAAAAATATGGAATTTGTTTAATATGTGTGAAAAGACTATATTGGTGTGACATTTAAATTTATATCCCAAACATATGAGTTCTTTTTNAATTAAAATGTCCTCTTCAATTTACGTCAAGTGGCTATATAATTACCACATAAAATTAAAACGTAATTTTAGTCTTATTATTTTTTTTTTTTTCAAACGACAAAGAAACAAACTTTTATTGAACTAAAATAATGTACATGGTAATCAACTGATTACAAATCACAAGGATTACGAGGCATGGTAATACCACCCCCTAATTGGCAACATTGCCGCAGTCTAAATAACACAATAACAACAACAATCTAAAAAATAGTATCAACAGCAGCCTCACAATGAAACATATATAAGATTTTTAATGTCTAAAAGCTCCTGATTTGATTCATCGGTATTCAGCAGTCTTCTATTAATATCATCCACCACATCCGCTGACTGAATAAGAATTGTAAAGTGCTTACAGTACTTCTGGTCTTTAGCTCTATCTAAGCACCACCTTATAGCCATGAACCAGGCCTCAGCTTGTGTTGTAGCTCCTTGTAGCGTCCACTTGAGCTGGGATTTATCCTTGTGTTCCAAAGTGCAGTCCACTATCACCCTCCCTTCATCAGATAATGAAGCACTGAGAGTCCAAAAGGACTGACCTACTTCCAAGGAAAATCTATCATGATGAGAAGTATAGGGTAAATGTGTACTGTCTCTGTTGTCACAAAAGTACTTAGTCTGAACTACCCACTCCTGCCACTCTACCTTAGCTTCTTCCACAATGAGCTTCTCATGTATCCAGTCACCTTTATACAACCACTTATTCCTAGCTTGCCATAGATGCCAAAGCAAAAAAGCAGATAATCCTAACATCATATGCCCAGAATTACACAGTTGCAGCCACCAGGTTTGAAAATTAACACATTTAATGTATCATTATATTATCAATGTAGCAATTTAGATTTTATTGGAGTGACATCTGTGACCTTATCTATTAAGGAATCTTAAAAGAAATCAAACTGTCTTATATTTGACCTTACCCATTGATGTTAATGATTGGAGACAAGAACAAGTCTTTCCATTTCAAGTACTTCCCCCAAACACACTCCCACACCAACTGCAAAATCTTGAGTAGTAATTTATATTTCAAAGTTTTACATATTTTATGGCTAAAACGCAATTTTTGTCCTATTATATTATCAATGTAGTAATTTAGATTTCAGTAGAGTAACATATAACAATTTAAGTAGACCTTATCTATTGAGCAATCTTAAACGTTAAAACAAATGAAACTTGTCTGTGACCTTATCTGTAACAAGAACAAGTCTTCCATTAATCCATTTCATACACTTCCCGAAACACACTACCATACCAACTGCAAAATCTTGACTCACATATATCACTCTCAAATTACTTAGCTGAGAAAGTGTTGTTTGACCGTGTTCCGGTCGAGATGAAGGCGCTCGATTACGATGTGATGTTCAAGGGAAGCTACTGCAGATACGAACTCAAGGCCGTGTGCAAGAATATGACGGCGCTTGGCAGCGGCCGTGGTGGGTTTATGGTTGGACGGCCGAGATCGTGTCTGGTGACGGAGTACAAAGAACCCCAGCGTTACTAGTGTAGGAGTATAGTACAATCTGCATGTTCTACTTATCTTTTGATTTAATTATTTTTATGGAAGGGTTTGTTGAAATACGGAATAGATCTTGATGCATATGTTGAAATGATGGATTGAGATGGTGCTTGCAGGATATATATATATGTAGCTCAATTTAATGGAGTTTGATTTATGTGTAGGCATTAGGCCTGTAAACGAGCTCTTTAACGAGTCGATCTCGAGCTTTAACTATAGAAAAGTATATAAGAATTCTCATTTTGTGTCTCATTGCCAAGCCGAGGCTAGCTCGTTAACGGAATGAGCTTTAAGCGAGTTCGAGCTCAGCTTGTTTATCAAATATTATTTTAACAGAAATTTTAAAAGAAAAATAAAATAAGTCACACCCTTAATAATGAGCGTACCGGGACTTCCATTCAGTTCCCTTTGCTGTAGGTGCAGGCGCAGACGAGCGACTAGCTTAGGAGGTAATAGCCGAAACAAGCAACTAGGTCTCATAGGCGAGCTTGCCTTTGATTTTAGGAAAGAGACTGGGTACTACTTGGAAACTGTAACTTTCTGATGAGGCTTGCTTGGCCGTAGTTCCGTCCGCATCCCCTGTTAGCGTGTTTAATGCTTTCGACATCGATCTTGGGTCAGTATGGGTGTGCTTCCCTTTACTCAATTCAATCTGGGTCCGAAGTGAAAAAGCCATAAATTCCAACCATTGGACCTATTTATTCGGCTCCATCACGGCGAGCGGAGCGGGCGGACATGTCCCCTATCGACTTACTTAATGTTGGGCGAAAGCCGGTGCGCTACCGATCCGATACAAGTACCGGATTGAACTTTAGAAAGCCTATAGCCAATAGAGAGAATCGAGTAGATAGCTTGGAGTCGAGGTCAACTTTGTCGATCCTTTTGAGCTCTTTTCCTTCACTGCGCTTCAAAAAGTTTGTTCTTAATTTATTTAAAATTCGAGTTAGATCTCAAACATTTGTATAGTCTTATTGAGACAGATGAGCCTTAAAAAATTGGAGCTCGCTAGCTCGAGCACCAATATATATATAAATATAAAAATCGAACCTTCAATTAGATCATTCAATTCGAAATGCGGTTCTGCTCGTTTACAGACCTAGTTACAAGTTACAACAGACTCATAAACTACAATCTACAATAACTAATTTTTAATAGGGATAAAATGTAACAAAAAAGAAAAAAAAAACCTCTCTTGCTACTCCAGTTTTTTCCCAACTTCTCGCAGAAAAACCTTAGCCTATAAATTCGTCGGCGGCCTCCTTGCTATAGGGAGCTCCGCGCCACCGCTGTGCTAGTCGTCCCAGAGCCGTGCTTCCGGTCCCTTGTCCAGTCGTGGCCCTCTCGGTCGAGCAAAGATTTCGCCTCCGTTGCAGGTTGCGTTGCAGGACCTAAGGTGGTCCCAGTGTTCGGCGACGTAGATAGACAACATGCTCCGGTTGCTACCTTGCGGTGGTCGAAGCAGAGGTTAGCCTTTTCTCTCTCCTTCTTTTCCTGTCTTACCTAGTGTGGGGTGGAGAGTTTGCAGTGGGTCGGGGTTGGGGTGCCAGCCGTTGTTGGTCTAGGCTGTCGGTGGGTGAAAGGGTTGGAGGTTTGTGGCTTTTTCGGTTCTCCTTCTCCTCGTCGTCTTGAAGCTGCGCGCTGGGGCTAGCCGGTGGGTGTGGGCCTATGGTCTCCAGATATGGTCCGAGAGTCGTTTGCCTAGAAGAGGGATTGTTCTGAGGCTCGACTCTAGTTAGGCGTACCAATACTGCAGTTTTTGGTTCGGAGCCTTGATCTGGGTCTCTGTCTATTTGGGGTAGTTGCTCTCGGGGTCAATATTGTGGCATTGCGGAGTAGTTTGTCGTCTGTGGAGGAGGACTTTTATTTTCTTTAGAATTGGTTTGTAGTTTTTGTATGTTGTCTAGTTATGTAAGTGTGTGTTTGTTTTTTTCTCCTTTTTAAGAGCAAGTATTTTTCTTTGGGAGTCTGTATTCTCCACTAGTGAAGTGTTTTAGTTCTTTTTTTGTATGGTAATTGTTATTTTAGTACCTGTACTATGGGGTAATTGTGATTTTGGTACCTATTCTTTATTTATTGTGAAAATACAACATGATCTTTACGTTTTTGCGAATTTGGTACCTAGTATTGACGTCGGTTTGCATGAATTTACGTTTCGGACTCGTTTGGCCTCGTTCGAACTCGGAATTGAGTTCTGTTTTTTTCTACGCGTCGCCAACGAACCCCTCTATTTAATGATGCTTGTATGACCAATTATTCTTGAAATACTATTCTCTCAAAGCTTATGATCAGCACACCAAAGACGTTTTTCGCGCGACTTCGCGTTTTGGGTCCGTTCGAGCTCGTCCAAACTTGGAATTGAGTTTCGCTTTTTTCTACATGTCGCCAACGAATTCTTCTACTCAACCATGGTTGCTCGGTTGATTTCTGGGCCAAATTTATTCCTCACGGGGCTTCCAACCTACACCTAGTAGTGATGGAGTTTTGGCAAGTGTTTGTTCTATTTTTTTACGTTTTTTCCTATTGTTTTGTCACTATTTTTTCCCCGTTTTAGAACTTTTCGTTGGCTTTTATTCGTTTTTGTAGTTTATTGTGTCATGTTTTTTTTTTGTTTTTCTTCTTGTTCTTAGTGTGCAGGTTGGAAGCTCCGTGAGGAATAAATTTGACCCGAAAATTGACCGGACAACCATGGTTGAGTAGAAGGGTTCGTTGGCGACATGTAGAAAAAAGCGAAACTCAATTCAATGTTTGGACGAGCTCGAACGGGCCCAGATGAATCAGAGGTCTTGGAGGAAGGAAGGGCACTGCCATAGTTGATGCAATAAGACTTGATGAAGGCCGTGCTGTTTGCGCGATAACGGCAATTGCCTTCAAGCTTTCAACTGATTGACCATGATAGTCAGACGCGAAGTCGTGCGAAGCACGTCTTTGGTGTGCTGGTCACAAGCTTTGGGAGAATAGTATTTCAAGAATAATTTGGTCATAAAAGCATCATTTTATAGAGGGGTTCGTTGGCGACGCGTAGAAAAAAACGGAACTCAATTCCGAGTTCGAACGAGCCTGAAACATAAAGTCATGCAAACCGACGTCAATACTAGGTACCAAATTCGCAAAAATGTAAAAGTGAGGTCGTATTTTCGCAATAAATAAAGAATAGGTACCAAAATCACAATTACCCCATAATATAGGTACTAAAATAACAATAACCCTTTTTTGTATTGTTCTGTGTCTTTTAGTCTACTTTGGAAATGCTATGGTTCTTTACGGTACCATCTCGTCGGGTGTTTTAACCGTTGGATCATCTATTTTATACTAACTACATATATGTATCAAACGGTTAAAACTCCCGACGAGATGGTACTGTAATGGGCCCGTAGCATTTCCCGTAATTATGTATAAGGAACTAGGGATAAAATGACAAAAACGTATTCTGCGAACATAAACAGTTAGAAAAGCAAAGCGTCGAAAAATAAAAAAGATGGAGAAAATGATGCTGATGAGATCGATGTGCCGCTCGATCATCCGTAGATCTCAACAGTTTTACTCCGCCGGAGCCGCCGTCAACTACCGCATCCGCCACCTCCATATCTCTTCCCCGTCGCTCCCCTCCTATTCTCGTAATCGACGTAATTGATTTTGTGTAATTCATTTGGTCTTCTAATCGTCGCTACTCGGACTTGCAGTTGAACATTCTCTATTCACATGAGCTTCGAATGTTGCCATAACATTTCTGTTTCATCTTCTTTTTCTGTTGGTTGTTTATTTTCGTGTAATTGTATCGTGTTCACTGAAATTTCCACCTTTAGGTTGCAGTAAATTGTCGATTTTCAGGTTGCCTTGGGTGAATCTCGTCACTAGAGGTAGACATAGTAGGGTTCTGGACTTCCGGTTGTGAATTAATAAGTAAGCTGATGAAAGATCTAATCAGAAGTAAATTGGACCATGGAGTTGGAATTAATTAAGCTGAAAGGAACTAGATTAGTGTTTGCTATTGAGTGTGAAATAATGGAACTAGATTTTCTAGTCATAATCACTCTGGTTCTTTCAAGCAAAAAGGAAAAAAAAAAAAATGAAAGGGAAGATATTAAGATAATATATCCAACTTCCAAGTATATTTAGTCACTTATGATTTATGTGTCCAATAAGGAAGGGGGAAGAGATGTGTAATGTGGTCAAAACTTTGCAATCTCCCTTCTGGGCCCAGTTATATTTATTTTCATTTTCTAATTTTCCGAATATATGACATATTTTATGCTTTTTGGTATTTGTTTGTGGGAGATAAATGCTGTCTGTGGGCGTATATGATTCAGAAACCAAGAAGTTTGTCCTTTTTGGTTGATTTCGATTATACATACGATATCTAATGTGTTATACTGCTATTAGCTTTACTATCATGCTGAATTTAAAGGGTGAATAACAAACAATGAGAACTGTGTTGTGATTGTACCTGCATATAGTTTGTTTGTTAATATACCTAGTTGAAATTTGGTTTTTGAGGTTGAGAGTCTTGAGACTATTTTGGGATCATGTACTCTCGATTCAATCTCAGGATTATGTACTCTTCATATTTTGTTCCTGTAGATTCCGTGCATCCTTTTGCAATGTGTCCGGGGAACACTCGTTTTTTCAGTGAAGATGTTTCGCATATGCCTGTTATAAATGATCTGGAGATTGAGCGTGCTTTCAAAGACTTAATGGCCACAAATTGGGATGAACTTCCATCAGAAATCGTCCATGGCGTAAAAAATGCATTGTCCAAGAACACAGAGGACAAAGCTGCACAGGAAGTTCTTACAAATGTGTTTCGAGCAGCTGAGGCGGTTGAGGAATTTACCGGCATTATAATGTCCCTAAAAATGGAATTAGATGACGTCATTGGCCTTAGTGGCGAGGTACAAGAAACTCTGATATAGTTGATGGTTAGGCTAGTAACAAAAATTAGGCTAGTAACAAAAACCACACCTGAAGTTTGATCGAAATATGGAATCAATCCGGTTTTCAATAAAATTACAAATAGCCTCTTGAGGATTTTGTTTGCATTGTAAATTTCCCCCTTTCGACCACTGTTGAAGGTATGCTTTTGTTAAATGAATACAAATCTCAAGGGGTTATTTGTAGTTCTGAAAGATAATTGAGTATTTTTCATTCTGAGGCTTATTTAAACTCTGGGATACTTTTCGTGATCATCTCTGTTTTGTTCTGTTGCCAGAACTGATAATTTTACTGTTGGGCAGAATGTGAAACCATTGAGTGAAGAATATTCAAAGGCATTGCAGACGATTTTTGATAGATATGCAGTTTATCTGGCTGCATTTGGGCCAGAAGAGAGCTACTTGAAGAAGAAAGTGGAAACGGAGTTGGGAACAAAGATGATATACTTGAAAATGAGGTGTGGTGGCCTCGATGCTAAGTGGGGAAAGGTATAGTCTCTTTTTGTGGAATTATAGTTTTTTCCCCTCTATTCAAGAATTATAACCAATTTCTATCACATAGAGGTTAGTGGCTGAGCTTCAAGACTTCAAGGCTGCTGGAAAAAATAGTTACCTTTCATACAAGAAGAGCATAAGCAAAACAAATAGTGGTTTCTTCAAGTTCAGATAATGGTGATATCTTTGATAACATTAATTATAAAAACGATCTGATTTAACCTTGACCCAATAATTCCAAATCATTCGAAATCACAAATATCTTCTTTATATTCATTTTCTTTTACGAATTGCGCCGTCTAGCTGGAGTGTCTGCTAGGTTAAATACAAACCTCACATTAAAGGGGTTTTCTTAGTTCTGAAATTAAATTGGGTTTTTGGTGACTAGGGTTAAACATGAGAGGCAGTCATGTATTAATGAATTGATTGTCTTGACTCTTTATAAATATAGCAGTTCGTCCAATAAATGAACCGCCTGATGGCTAACTAATTTACCATCTCTGCTGGGAGTTTTCAACAGAACTGAACATGTTTTTGATAGCTGTCGAAATAGATTTTCTTTTTATAAATGTTATTGTTGCCTTTTCACTACAAGAATCGAAACTTCTGCTTCTGCTTTTCAAAACACGTATTTTATATTCGCTTAATGTACATTTCAGGTTACGGTTTTGGCAACTTCTGGACTCTCTGGTTCTTATGTTGAGAAACGAGCATAAATTCCAACGGGTGGCCCACTGCAGAATCTTTTTTTCTTTTCTCATTTATGCGTGACTTCCAGAACAATGTTGAAGTAAGTTTTTGTTCGGAAGAAATTTATTGTTCTTGCCTTCTAGTTCTATAGCAACCTCTTTACTGGAATTTGTCCATCTCAATGAAATTAGTATATAATAAAAATTGTGGCGAACATTTCCTTTTTCTCATGTCTGCGGAAAAGATTTCTTTCTCTGGAGTTCTCGTTTTGCTTTCGGCTAATCCCCAGCCTACAAGAAACTAGAGGGATAGTAAAAAATTCCATTTTGCAGTGTTTAATGCACCCAAACTCCCCTTTCTTGTTCTATGATTTTTTTTTTCTTTTTTTTTTTTCATATGATGTTGTGCTTTTGTGGTCTTTATGGAAGGTAGTATAATTATCAAGTTTGGTGATCAAATTACTAATTTATCAACAAAGGAGAAGATAATTTATGAGCTCAAAACGTATATATCAAACAACAGGTCCTGAAAGAGGTTCATTACAACAGCATTTTCCTTTGCTACAAAGAGAATACACGTCTTTCCAAATTGGTTTATTAAGTAGAGTTCTAAACAAATCAAGCCGGCCGACCTCAAACTTACGACACTCAAGTTCGGCTTGTTAGCTACGCAAGCCGATAAACGAACTTAATTCGCTCTTAATGAGCCAAGCATGGTGTTGTTAGATTTAATTGAGCTCGGCTCGTTAAGGCTCAAGTTCAGCTCGAGCTCATTTAAAGCTCGTTTGGTTAACGAGACGTGCTCGGCTTGGCTCGATAAGGCTTGTTAAGGCTCAAAAAGATAATTTTTGTATAATTTTTTATAGTTCGGCTCGTAAATAGTGATAAACGATCCGAGCTCGAGCTCGATTTCTGGCTTGTTTATTTAATGAGTCGAGCTCGACTCGGCTCGTTTATAGGCCTATATACATGTCGCTTGTTTTGCTTAATAACTCTATTAAAATGAGGTGGATTATTTACTAGGACAACACTGTAAATGGAAAATGACGAAAAGAGTAATGTGAAGTTTTCACTTTCTACTTGGAATCCCGATCCATGCTAAAAGAATACCAGGCAAGCTGCATGTACTTGAAATAAATTTCTGTGTCGTGATTATTTTATTGTTATTTTTATCATAGCGAAATGGAAAAGTTTCAAATATATATAACTCCCAGAGTACTTGACTCATTGAATTTTTATTTAAAGTTACCATGATTCAAAAAAATTAATCACACAATATTCTGACACTATATTTATTGATTTGTTGAAATTTATTTCTCCCCAACTATTAGAGAGCTTCCTGAAACTGGGCCATATATTTGCCCTTTTATAGCAGTACACCACTCGTGGGTACTGGGCTAAATGGTACAGATGCCAGTCCATGCAATGTCAAATCTCATGTACAAATCTTTTACCGCTCATTTATGTGCATACTGCAAAACACAGCATAGCCCATGTGAGCAAAAATTTACTAGTTATGTGTTCTGTGGAGTACAAAAAAAAAAAAAGTAGAAAATAAAAAATAGGTAGCAAACCCATCAATCATGCTGTTTGTATTTATTCGTATGAATTGAGCCGAGTTTGAGCGTTGTTAACTTAGGCGTGAAGTTGTGAGAGAGGGGCAAGTAGACATGTTATGGATAAATGAGGTTAAAATTGGAGTCACATTGAATTTGATTATAGGTTTGGAGCTCAATATATAGATTTCAATTTGAGCAACTAGAAAATTAGCTTTAATTTTATTTTTAAAATATATTGTCAATATTCAAAATAAGCCGAAATAGCACTATCAAAAGTGTGTTTGACGATTAACATAAGTTAGCATCATAAGAGTATTGTGGTCCACCAAAACTTTATATAAGACGAAGTTATATGGCGTATTTCTTTATCAGCATCATGTTATGAAAAAAAAATCAATCTTACCCATGATTGTATTGCAGTTATCGGGTTTTTCACTACATATGAATACCTACATATTTTTGTGTTAATCCAACGATGAAAATCGTTGAATGCAGCTAGTCAAATCTAGCCAGGTTATGATTGGGGTTCTAATTAAGTTCATTGTAAGTTTCAATTAATTTTTTTGTGAAAAGACAGTCAAATCCACATAAAACCAGTCTTCCTAATACTTTTTAGTTTTTCAACTACTTAGACAAAAATTGAACCTTTCACCGACATCACAATCAACCATGGGCCGCACACATTAGAACACCGTTGCAAATAATTAGAAACATGAAAAATAGGATTAATGGACCATTTGCATGCCAAAATTAGCATACTTTTTTTTTTACTTTGTATTCTAATTTCTAACTATTTACATACAGCAAACGTGCTCCATAGTTTTAGCTCCCAAACAGA